>CAXHKU010000919.1:0-49525 GCA_964017125.1 Flabesymbios commensalis | reverse complement strand
ATATATATATATATAAATTATATATATATATATATATATATATATATATAAATATATATAATTATATATATATATATATATATATATACGCCGATTGTCTTTCTGTAATTGCACTTGACGAGTGTCACGGATTTCTACATGGTGACGGCATACCATCCAGTGAAGTAGGGCCTGCACTTTTAAATTGTTTATGAAATAAGCAGTGTTTTTCGCCAGTGAAAACAATACAAGATACTTTATTCATACCTTTACAATAATGCCATCGTAAAATATTTTGTTTTTAAAAAATTAAATGTTTATCAAATTTTAATTAATTTTTTAAGGATCATACTAATAATGTCATTCATTTCATAATAGGATAGCCTAAATGATGGGTTTCATCTACAATGTTGTCATTTATTGAAACAAATCATTTGTCTGATACGGGCGTTTGAGACCGACGGCCAATAACAAAATCCAATGACAGCCAATAGAAGAAGCTGAAGAGAGTCAGAGTGGTTTTCTAGCTGGGAAGCAAAATGGTTACTTGATTCCCGGAAGTCAATAGTCTACCTCCTACTCAGTGCATGGAGCTGCAGTGTCTCCTGCACCGCTCATTTGAGACAGTTTCCTGATGGTGAGATTGTGTCATCACGATTCCATTCGCATCCCGTTGAGTATCGTTTTTGTCAGAACAGTAGATTTCTTTGGGGCAACGCTACAAACCCCACATAAGATTACTATTATCGTAGATTCCGTTGTTTTGGGCCAACATGACCAAGCATGACGTCAAGGGGAAATCAAATGCGGGATACCCTTAAACAAGTTCCGAAGTTCCCAAGTTCCGAAGTTCGAGTTCCCAAGTTCCGAATTTCCCAAGTTCCGAATTTCACAAGTCCCGGGAACTTAAAGTTCCCAATTTTAAATATACAGGCAAGCCCCAAGACGATTTCGAAATGTAAAGATCGGAATTTAGATAATTAATGCCGCCATTAGCGGAAAATGGTTTAAACTCATTATCTCCTCCAAAATTTGGAATACAAAGAAAAAAGTGTGTTTGCACCATGTTTGTATGGTCGAATATTACAATAAAACAGTCAGAATTATAATTTATTGCAAACCTAAAACAAATCGATGTAAATTTGCAAAATTAGTGCCGCCATTGGTGAAGAAATGATTAAATCCTATATCTCCGTCAATATTAGAGATATGAAAGAAAAAAACGTGTCTGGACCTATGATTGTATGGTCAAATATTACAATGAAACAGTCAGAATCATAATTCCGCCGTTAAAGGAAAAAGGATTAAATCCATTATCTCCGTCACAATTAGCGATAATAAAGATAAAATCGTGTCTACACCTATGTTTGTATGGTCAAATATTACAATAAAACAATAAGAATCATGATATAAAAAAAAATATATAATTTTGAAAAATCTTATAACTCTTAATAAATTAAATAAATCCATTTTCTCAGTCAAAATAAAGTTATTGACGAAAAACTACTGTCTACACCGCATGTTTGTACAGTATGTTGTATTTGAAGAAAATCAAATACAAATAATAAATGTCATTACATTTGTGATTTAATATCAACAGCTGTGTCAATGTATGATGTACAAAATGTCTAACTATGATTTAAATGAGTATTATTTAACAAAATCAGGTGACGTGAGCATCGAAATAAAACTAGTTAATCAATAGAGTGCCAATGCTGATAGCACCGTATCACACCCAGATACAGCAGGAGAAGGGTAACGCTGCACACACATCTGGGCCAAGATGAATGGCAATTCTGTGGGCTGCTATGTATCAGAAATTTTTCCTACCCCAAATACTAACCACAACTCCTCGATGCCCATCTTTGCTGCATATGCCACTGCCAGATCCACTACATCAGTGTCTACAGCTCTGATCAAAATTTTGCTACAACCCATCTTTACTGCGTGAGCTGCATGAAGGAAAACGATGGTATCGCCCTCTTCGTGGTTACATGGTGATATACCTCTCTTATCAACAGGCATAGAGCTGATTATGTCTTCATTGCAAGAGCTGATTATCTGCACTCCTTGAATTTGGAGGTCAGCTACCCATGTACCCAGAAAGGTGAATAATTCGATCTTGTTGTTTTCGTTGCGCAGGAAGCCGCTCGAATTTCCTGGTATGGTACAGTTTGGTAAAATACGTCGAGGAACCCCTTGACCTTGTGCTTCTCTTGTGCTATGTTTGAGATATCTAGCCTACACAATGTCAAGTCGTCTGACTGTACTCGCTTGGCTTACTATATATGGTTGGAATACATCTGTTTTATAATCATTAAATGTTTTTGCTTGTTAACTAATACTGGACCATCAATGACTTTCATGTCGACATCTGGAGAATCATATGCGGTATAAATCTCCAGGCAGTGAAGCATAACAGATTTTTGGCCAATACTACGTTTTCCCATAGAAGACAGGGGCGGTGGAGAGGACGGGTTCTCATGTCGAAAAAAAGTCTTCAAGGTTACCCTCTCTTGATTGATACGCTATATGTATGATCTTGCGAAAAGATTGCAATCACTTTTTAGAGACGATAAATGAGTCTGGTTTTTGGTACGAGAAGTTAGAGATGTTCCAAATAGCGGAAAGTTGTTTCTATGGATTGTGTCCGTTATTGCAACTGTGTGTTTTTCAAGTCTATTAACACCATACGAATTATACTGTTGCTGTCCTATTGTCTCTATTGATTTCACTGTGTCTACTACAGTTTTAGGCACAATCTCTTCTTATCTAATACCAAAAAGTCTAGGTTATCTTCTGTGAAGGGATTTCCCATTTCTTCTATGACTGAGGTTAAAGATATGACATCATTCGCAAAAGCACGCTGTGTGCTTGGAGTTTGCTTGTGGTGTCGAGTATCACCGGTTTGTGGTGTCTGAAATGTCACTTCAAACTCTTTGATTGATCGAGCCACCATCCAGTGCTTGAGAGCAGCTGGGTTATCAGCGAGACCAACCGCTCCTCCACCACCTTTATTAATCTTGTTTTCCTACTCATGGTTTTGGTCCCCTCCACCACTTTTAATAAAAAAAAATTCCTACTCATGGTTTTGGTCCAGAGCTAGCAATAAGAATACATGACGTGATTTTTGCACAGCAAACTTGCCGGCTTAGAATTCGTTGTGCACGGTAGGATGGATATCTTTCAGATAAATCATGTCTTGGATGTGGTCGGGAAGCCACCATAAATTGATATGGTCAAGAGCGAACATCCAGGGCGACAGTTGACCAAGGATTTGAATATACAAAGCAAAGTTTCCCTCTCTAAGTGATTCCACTAGCTGCAAGACAGCAAGTACCAATTTCAACGCAATTGACTAAAATTTAAATTGTGGATACTTCTCAGTTTTTTCTTCTACCCAGTCTTTAAACTCTATTTGTTGATTAGTAATGCTACTGTCTGCTTCATATGATTTTCGTTGGGTGACATGCAGTGCACAAGCTGTAATTTGATGTGTATAACGTGAGCGAGTTACATGTGATGCTTTTAAGATTGCATTTGCCCTTCCAGGGATTGTGATGTCTGCCTGAACTAATACACATTCCCACCCACTATTTGTCAGCCACTGGCCAATCATATTCAATGAAGCAATCTCGATGTGTAAATGATAGGTACATGATCTGCTGCTGCTTTCACCATTTTCATTGAATGGATAATCATAGACCCTGTTTGTGCATTTTCATGAAATAAAGATGTAAGTTATTGTGCTGTTTCCATCCAGTTTTTGCGGATTTCATAGCCTCGTTGATCAAACTAGCAGACGGTTTTAGTGGCCTGTTGGCCGCTGGTACGTAGTCGTCTATCTTTGGAAGTGATACAAGGTGAATATTGGTATAAGAGATTAGCAGTTCAGATATCTTCCTTTGTTTTTAAGTAGGTAGACCCTGAATCACAGAACTTAGTTCAACCCCATCTAAATCTTTACTTGGATGCTGGGTCAAAGAAATGGCAGTGCCGTGAAATGAATCATTAGCAGTTCTTGAACTAGGGTTGTGATCTATGTTATCTACATTCCCAGTTGTAAATATATATTTTCTAAGCTTCATTGGACATACCACACCTTCTTGTTCGCTCAATTGGCAGACCCTGTTGGCCACATCTGTAGAGATCTATAGAACCCTGTCATACGATATGCACAAGCCAAGTTGGTGAAATTTATCAATAAGAGTTATCTTTCGTGTTTCAGCATAGATGACCAATGCTATGTAGATGGCAAGGGGAGTTTCTTTGGCTTGGTTATGTCGAATGGTTGCAGATGATATAGCTCTAGCATATTCAGTGTTATTAAACATCAACAGTTGTGCAAGTGATATGCCAGCGAGGTATATAGCCTCTCCATCGGAGCTGTTTTCTCTCGCAAATTGGAATTCTGCACCAATATCACCCTCGAACGCTAGACTTACATCGCTACCTTTATTAAAATCCCTTAAGTTTGAAACTTGGGAAAGTAATCGTTCTTTAAGCCTTGTGGAATTTACTCTTTTGGGAGCATTTGCTGTTGCAACCTAGAAGTGTAAAGTTTCACCAGTTCGGACAATTTGAATGTAGCTATAGTTTTTGAATGTCTTGCCTCTTCTAGCTCACTAACTCTGCAAAAGCAATGGCTTCCTTTGAAACTTGATCAATCTGGCGATTTCTTCACACTCCTCGCTCTGTTATATAAAGATACCAAACATATGTTGTGATAATATGCATCAATAGCAGGCATGTCACAGAGCGACAGTTCAGCTAGTAACTTACAATCTTGCAGTTCCAATGCACACCATCTGACATCCCGATCCAAATTAAAACTGGAAGCTCTGTGCAATGAGCCTCCTGGTTTTTCACAAAAGAAACATCGTAATTGTTCTGCATCTGCTTCATTACCTACAATACCTAAACTGGATCTAGTTTTTACAGGACTCACTGCTCGTTCTACTTTAAGTTCCGAAAACTTTGTAATACATGACTTGTGTCATTAACCGTTATTCACAAGTAATGTGTCTGCAACACCCCGACCATCATCGAGCCATGATACATTATTATCCAACTGTTGTGAACAACAAATGTTTCTGGCGAACTTTCTATACCCGGAGTCATAGTCTTTTCCTGTGGATTTTGATGGGCAGATCAATTTCTCGGTTGTGCCTTTCTCACATGAAATACAAAGTGACCAGTAAATGGCATCATCATTCTGGGATGGTCTGGGGACACATAATTCTATAGGCTACCATCACCAACAGGTTGTGACTTTCTCACATGAAATACAAAGTGACCAGTAAATGGCATCATCATTCTGGGATGGTCTGGGGACACATAATTCTATAGGCTACCATCACCAAATAGTCTGTGGGAATATCTCCTGGATTAATGACTACATCCACTACGCGATCTACCACAACATGAAACAAACTGAAATAAGTCAGCGAAAACATAACTAATTTCAGCATTTTTATTATTATGAAGTTAAATATGCATTTTCCTTGTACACAAAGAGTTTTTTTGAAATGCTTGACCCTTGGAACATGGGGCTAGACATACTTTTTATGAGGCTACCATCTATAGAAAAAAAGTTACATCATAATTTCTATTTTTCGCTAATGGCGGCGATAAATTGCGACTTTTACCATGAAGCGGTGAAAATTTGGCTTGGGCTTGATCTTGTTGGATTCTACATATATCGAAGTATCAGTGCACCAAATTTCATATTTCTATCACAATTTGAACAATTCAATGATATTTCAGTGCTTAACTGCCTGACTAAAATTCATTCACCCTGGTTGATGAATTTAATGTGAATCTGACTATAGAGACATTACTCCCAGACGGTCTACTTGGGTTTTGCTATGCAATGTAATGCTGACACACCTTGGCTTTTCACACAGCTCCGATATCCTCGGGTCGGATAGTCCCAAAAGTAACAATATGAGCCTAACAGAGGGTAACTCCATTCTAGCCACAGTGGCTGAAATAGGTTGACCTCATACAACAGGCCCGTAGCCAGGATTTTTGTGTGGGGGGTCGTTTTGAGCAAAAAGTGGACCTTTTTGTACTTTTCTTTCTGTCGGTATAGGGGGGGGGGGGGTGCGGGGACATGCTCACGCGACTTTGTTTTAAATCCCTTGTGCTGCTAAGTCAGAATATATACGTTTCAAGCAAATTTCAGACTAAATAAAATAACATTTGGAAGATGTCTATTTTTTAGAAATAATATTATTTTCATTTGAAGCAGGAAATTACGTTAGCAATTTGCATTAGCAATCGAGCTTCAAATTAAGCAGCACAGGGATTAATATTAAAACCCATATTGCGCATTTCCTGCCTAAACATAAATTGTGTTTTTAATTTCTGCTGAGTTTTTACTCTTTAAAGTGCTAAATCAATCCATATTATTACGATCACGTGCCATTTTGAATTTATGTGTCTACCACTGAATAGATGTCATAATGTTGAGCAATTTAATACATGCTTTTTCAATGAAAAAGAACGTATATTTCAACATGAATAGTTATAGGGGAGACCGGGGCTAACTGGGACATATTATTACGATCACGTGCCATTTTGTATTTATGTGTCTACCACTGAATAGATGTCATGATGTTGAGCGATTTAATACATGCTTTTTGAATGAAAAAGAACGTATATTTCAACATGAATAGTTATAGGGGAGACCGTGGCTAACTGGGACACTTTTATCATTTATCGCCCTGGGGCAGACAATAATAGAGTTAAGAAATGACAACTAAAACCTATACAGATTTGGCGAATTAAAAAAAAAATTATGTCCCAGTTTGCCCCGTATACGGGGCTAAGTAGGACAAGGCCAGGGGCTAACTGGGACACACAGCTCTGCTAGTTCCACTGGGATTGTAGTTCAAGTGGAAGTGGGTATCCCTCCATTCTTGAAAACGAGGCCACTGATGTTGTCATATCATGGAATTTCCTATTAGAGGCCTGTCCGAGTTAGCCCCTTGTCTCAGTTAACCCCGGTCTCCTCTACTAACATGAATAAATTCCGTTTTGCGAATGTAAGCTCACAAAAAATATCATGGCGTTTCCTAGCTGACTGACTTGACAAAGGATTCATTAATGATTCGAGTGTAATTTCATGTATTTAATTAGCTATATTATATGCCAGGACAGAAGTATGCATTCTACTAAAGATTGTAGATAATGCTGTTTTGGGGTATGCCTGAACAACCAAAGACAGTTGTGGATCCAGGAATTGACAGACGACGAGGATACACAATTTTTTTCACAATAATTTATATAAACGACAGCTGGCACATCCAGCCTCCTATATGCTCTAGAGGGTCCTGGGGCATGCCCCCCCCCCCCCTGAATAAAATGAAATCTAAGGCTTAAAATGATGCATTCCAGAGCATATATTTAGGCCAATATATGTTCTTTATTTAGGTAATTATTCATGTTGCCCAAATAGTGGCACGTAATTTGTTGCCACACATCTAGCCTTTAACGTAACAATATTGCTTCAGATGTAATATTAAGTCAAACTAGAAGGGGAATTTGATACATGTATGCGTCAATTGTATGCCTCCGCCATCACATGAGGCCTATGTAGGCTTACTCTATCAACTCTCCCCCCTGACCTTGAGTTTTCTGAGATATCGTAATGACAATCTTTGATAACAAAAAAGCTCAAGATCACTATATTCGAATTTGAGATGCAGTTTTATCAGTTCTATCAATTGTATGGATACTAAAGCGATACAAATTGTATGAACCAAGATTTATCATCAAATCGTGATGACAATATTTTTATTGTACGACTACATTTAGAAAGGGGTATGATAGACATAAGAAATCAGGTGGCTGATGAAGGCTAAATTCATTATGCGTTATTCTGTCCCTCATTTTAGACCTAAGATGAACTTAAGAGAAGTCATCCATTGCGCCAAGGAGAACGAACGTGATTCGATACATTCGTAGATCCGAATCCTATCCTAGATGCTCACGTACTCAGTTACTGCCTAAATCAGTTGGTTGGGATCAATGACTTTTGCACCTAAAGTAGACAATAAATCATTCTGCTGAAAAAATAGACTACTGCGCAGCGAATTCTTGCATTGTACCAGGAAATATCTGCAGGGATTTTGACCTTGCGGGGGTCGATTGAGATTGGTCTTTATCTTAACCCAGGTGAATTTTTTACTAAGAATAAGGCATGATTTGAAAATTCCACGGGGGGGGGGGGGGGTAGCTGCCCATCAGCCCCATCCGCAGTCCACAGCCCCGTTCTGAGATGACACATTTTAAATTTAATTTAACCACAAACTTACCACACGATTTCCAGAACCAAGAGTCCATGAGACAAGAAGATACCTTTAAGTATTAGGCGTTATAATTAAACCGTTTTTAGGGACAAAAATCACAATGGATAGGTATGTGTCGTAATAACACGATGCATGTATGGACGATGTAGGCCATATAATAAGGGAACTCAACCTTATATTATTACCTCATAATTATACGTCATTAAACGGTTTGGTAAATTTTCCAATCAGTCACAATGGTAACTGAATGTAAAATGAATGTCCAATATCACCCTAGCAAAACACGAGACAAATGTCAATACAAATGTTCTCATAAATTGAAAGTAATTATTAGTGCCAGAATCGGTATAGGGCCTATAACAACATTCCTGAAGTTTCAATTATGTCGATTAGAGGAGGAGGAAATCTGAAAATTGACGTTATTTAAGGAGTTAGTTGACACTTAAATTCCTAGAGACAAATAATATATCGCTGCAAATGTATGAACGTCTAGTTTTACGAAGCATGAACAGTTTTTGCGGCAAGTGGTCGAGTTTTTCATAAAACGTGCATATGTGACGTCATGTCGTGATGGTTGTGACGTCACTTTTTCACCAATTTCTACTGGATATTTATAAAGGTGGATCATTTATCAGCTGCCTAGGGGGCCATCAATGATATTTTAATTGTGACATGTTGTATCAAATAGTAATGACGTCATAGTTATGAATTATGAACATATGTATACAAAAAACATAAATAGACATCTCATACATATCTTAGATAGAAGTAATAGACGACAGGGAGTTTTTGGAAACAATCTAATGAATATAAGCTTATATATTTTCATGAATTTATTGATGAATTTATGTGATTTCTTCTGAAAATATTTTGTTTAGTGTGGTACATTATATATTGCCATTGTATTCTAGTTATTACTTTAGTCAGGAGATCACTTTTGGGAGAGATAATAGGCTAAATTTCCCACCTCTACCCCTTGTGCAAAGGGAACCAGGGCAAAGGGGGGCAGGCCATTTCAATACAAAGACCATACAGCATGGCCCTCTTTGCCCTCTAACTTACAATGGGTAGATATTTCACACACTAATCCCAGTGAACGAAAGTATTTAGTATAAAACTTAGTATGTCCAACAAAGCATGTCACCATATACATCAAATGAAAGGTTTTTATCATATCTGGTTTATCAGGCTTACTTAAATGTACGTATTTATTAAATTTATTTGTTTTTCCATTCTCGTACTATGTATAGTTCATTTCTTAGTCACCCTGTCCCAGAGTGAGGCGAGAGCATGTACCATAGCAAACACAGAGAGCCGAACAAACAAATCCCCAAATACAACAAGAACAGTTGCCTGCACAACGCTTCTGGCCCTTCAATACTTAAAACATATATCAACACTAAAATGAAATAAAATCTAAAGGTAATATTTCTGATAAACGTCACGGTATTTTACTGTATTACATCTAACCTTTATCTTATAAATTACCTGCTACATCATTTTATAATGTGATATTTTCCCATCATTTACTGTATCACACATACATACAATCATTTCTATATAGCTGGAATTGGTGACGTGATTGTCAGCTTTAAATGACGTCGCGTCAGTTTTCAAACACATTATTTGATCATTGCCGAAACGTACCAGCGCGACGACGTACGCGAGCGCGATAGGCATCGCGACCATTTTCAAAACTGTTACATTTTCGTCACGCCAGTTGTCGCAATGGAATGAATCGGGCTTTAGGCAACCTTTGTCCACATAGAAGCAAAACTGGGCCAGGAGAACCTCCTGAGGATGGTGAGATGAATGAGATGACTGTCCTCCAGACACAGGATTCGAAATTCGAGCCCTGGCGGTCTGAGGCCGAGCACACTACCTCTCGGTCACGTAGGCTCCCCACAATACTGAGTTTTACACGTGGATGGGGGAGAAACATTTTTGTTTCTTTCAAACCGCCGAGACCGGGAAAGGCAGCGGTGCTAACAACTACCCTAGGGCCCCCGCCCGCCGGCTGTCGCGCCTCACATGTCGCGTTGGTCGTCGCGTTGGTGTGTGGACAGTCATGTAATTTCCGCGTCAGTCGTCGCGTCACTCGTCACGTGCCTAATCGCGCTGACGTTCGCGTTGGTGTGTTTTGCACTTAAAGTGGAGAAATGTAAATAACCCTATATATTATTTTACCCATCAGTCTGTTCTCTTTCAATATAAAACATAGCGAGAAGCTCGGCAGAATGGACTCTTTGAGTTTGAAACCATCACTGTAGTTGTTGGAGGAAATGACTGCTACTCAGACAGATCGATCCCGGACATAAGCAAAAATTATGATAAACTCATCAAAAAAGCAAAATCTATGTGCCAGGGAAGAGTGACTCTGCCAGTATCTGCCGACGACTTGATACTGTAGACGTCCAAAGAATACAGCCTTAAAAAATCTGTGCGACACACATAGCTGCAGATTTGTCAGCAATGACAATTTCTGCAAGCTGGCTGACAAGACGGTAAACGACTACCTATTGATGAGAGATAGAGTACATCTGACCTGGCAACCCAGTAATAAATTAGCACTAAATCTGAAGCTCAAAACAACTGAAAAATGTGTGTCGCTGTACAGATCAAGAGGTAGACCAAGACAGACTAGATATGCCAGTAACTACAGGCGCTCTGATGTAAACCAAACCAGGCCGACAGAGATAGAATACAATGGATTAAAACATTCCCAGAAAGATGAACGACAAAACCACTATTACAGACATGATTCCTACCATCACAGAAGTAGCCAGAACAGAGAAGACTACCAGATACTAAGACAGAGGCACCAGCAAAGAAGTGACGCATATCATCCCAGAAAAGATCAACATGGATATGACACCAACACTCGTAAAAACACTAGACATGACACCAATAACCGTCAATGTGACCACTGCTGGCAATTTAAATGTGAATGCTACTGAAAACTACAGGAGGAAAAAGGAAATCAGGACATAGGCATCATGCCGTCAAATGTTAAACAACCTTCTAGTAAAAAAACTTCATGGATGATAACAAAATAGACAATAGTGACACAAATAATATAAAAATGAAACACTGCAACACCAAGACTGAAATATATAATCGAAAACAAAACAAAGGAGTGAAAATTGGACATTTGAACATACGAAGCTTATTGACAAAAATAGATGAAATTAGGATTTTAATACATCAGAATAGTTTTGACATTCTAGCTATATCTGAAACATGGTTATCGGACAAAATACCGAATGAACTTGTAAATATACCTGGTTTTAATGTATATAGAAAGGATAGACCGAGTCATGGTGGGGGTGTTTTAATATATATAAAGGAGACTTTACCTCATACATATTGTCCAGATCTCACCAATTTTAATAATACTGAAGTGGTCTGGGTTAGGATTGATAATAAATCTTCCCCTTCTTTTTATGTATCATGTGTATATAACCCCAAAGCGGACGATGAGAACTATTACCAATGCATGTTAAATAATTTTGAAAATGTTTTAGCAAAGAATAAGGAAATTGTTATCCTTGGTGACATGAAAATTAACTACATCCTAGACGAAAATTTATGTGAAAATCAAGCTCACTTTATAGAAACACTCCTTTGTTGCAAACAATTGATAGTTGAACCTACTCGTGTTACACAATCATCTCAGTCAGTCATTGATCATATATATACCACGATGCTTCACAACCACTTGGATCACGGGATACTGAAATATACTCTTAGTGATCATTACTTTATATTTACAACTCTAAAATTTAGGCGCCAAGCTTCTCCTCCAAAACTTATTCACAAAAAAAATTACAATGGAATAAATATAAATGATTTTATTCGCGATTTAATGGATATTGGACTATATAGTGGTGTTATTGATGCTAAATCAACATCTGATGCCTGGAGAGATTGGTCAAATGCATTTAATACAGTGGTTAGCAAACATGTCAAAATTAAAGAAATTAGAGTCAAAGATAGGTCAAATCCATGGATGACCAACGAAATTTCAGCCTTTATATATAAACGTGGATATACTCACCGCATGGCATGGCCGCATTAGCTCTTCTGACAAAATGAATGAATATAAAAATCTGAGAAATTTGGTCATCTCAACAATTCGAAACTCACAACGATCCTATTATAAGAAAACAATCACAGCCAATAAATCCTGTGACGTTTGGAGAGCAGTAAACCAATCCCTGGGAAAAAATAGAAAAAGTTCCATAACATCAGATCTATCACCTGATGCGTGTAATGAACACTTTGCGTCCGTTGGAAATAAACTGTGTAGTAAATTTAGTGAAAATGATGAACTAATATGGAGAAATAACTCGGAGTATTTATAACTTTAAATTTAAAAGCCTTCTTGAAGATGTTCTACAGTGTAGCATTTATAAACAAATTGCCATCTGAAACCAATGTTGATATTCTAGGCTATGATTCTTGTATTCTCAAACTTAGCAGTGAGATTATCTGTAGCAGTCTAACAATCTTATTTAATATGTCACTTTATAATGGAGAAATTCCAAATGAATGGGAGAAAGCTCGGGTTACTCCAGTTTACAAAAACAAAGGCTCTAAACAAGACCCTAACAACTTTCGACCAATTTCTGTAATTGGGCATATTCCAAAATTATTTGAAAAAATAGTTGACTCTCAATTGAGAGAATATTTACAATCTCACTCTTTCATTACACATTCCCAGTCAGCTTTCATGAAACTCTATTCAACCCAGACGTCTTTGCATAATGTGATTGAATATGTGCTTGACAATATTGACAAAAATGAAATCAATGGTATTTGTATGTTTGATCTTGCTAAATGTTTTGACACAATTGATCACAAATTACTTTTAAAAAAAATTAAGCAAATACGGCCTTAATTGCACTGAATTATAATGGTTTATAAGTTATCTCAATGAACGAACTCAAGTTGTTACCATAAATGGTAAAATGTCTAATACAAAACTCATTGACAAAGGTGTTCCACGGGGATCTATACTTGGTCCTCTGCTTTTTACTATTTTTTTTAATGATTTTCCCTCATGTCTATCTAATGCCTTCTGTAATATTTTTGCTGATGATACTATGATAAGTGTTAGTGATAAATCTATAACAAAAATACAGCAACCACTTCAGAATGCTGTAAATGAAGCTATTAAATGGTTTGGACAAAATAAGTTAACTTTAAACATAAACAAGTGTAATGTACTAATTATATCTAACAAAAATATAGTAGACAGCATAGATATTTTTATAAATGGTGTTAAGTTACCCTTTGTTAAGTCCGCTAAATATCTTGTAGAAATAGATAGTAAATTATCCTGGTCTAACCATATAGATGGACTGTGTAAGAAATTGTCTTCGCAACTTTATATCTTAAGAAGGTTGAAACAAATTCTCCCAACGGATGATATTAATTGTGTTTACTACGGTATATTTCAGAGTATTATTGATTATTGTATCACTGTCTGAGGCTCTGCTGCACAAAAATATTTATGTAAAATACAAAAATTACAAAATAGAGCAGCACGACTTCTTGCACAACACTTTGACTGGAACATTCGTGGTATAGATATTGTGAGAGGTCTAGGGTGGCAGAATGTTAAAGATATTGTTTTTTATCATGTTGTCTCACTTATAAATCTCTAAGTAATCTAGCTCCTTATTACTTATCTGATCTTTTTTCCTCTGTTTCTGAATAGCATACTGTTCCAACACGTAATGCAACAAGTAATACTCTACAGCAGCCCAGGTGTAATAATTCTTTATATAAATCATCTTTAAGTGGGTCTAGACTTTGTAATAAGCTACCTTCAGAAATAAGAAATAAGAAGACATTTTCTGCTTTCAATATAACCTTAAACTATATATGGCTAATAATCAAACCATTACTCAATCATAGTTAGGGCTGCAATAAGTGTACATGTCTTATCGCTTTCTCCAATTTTTGTAGGTTTTTGTTGGGAGTTTTAGTGTGGGGACATCTGTGTTTTCTTTTCTTTTCACTTTGCTATAAATGTACATGTATATACATTTGTAAACCTATTCAATTAACGCAAAGGCATATATCATCGGATTAGGATCTAAAATGTCTAATGTACCTTCTATTTTCGTTATTGTAACTATTGTACATAATATGATAATTATTGTTTAAATATGTGTTTTCACTTTTTATGCAAATACTTGTCATAAAACAGGGCACATATGCAAAATAGCCAAAGGCTAATAATGTTTTTACCCTGTATAAATATGTTTGGATAAAAAAATAAAAAAATAGAAAAGGCATGTGAAACTGACGTATTTTTTATTTGGGCCATAATAACCTCCTAGCAAAAAAAATGAGTGCGGTTTTGAGAAGAGCCTAGTTACTGGTAGCGCAAGGACTTCCTGCTACCATATCTTTGCTTATTTCGCTGCTTTTCCTACAGCAAATCATCACAGAATCGATTCTAATTGGTAGCAAAATGATATATCTGTAATATGTACCACCGAGGCTGCTGCAAAGAGCCACAAATTAAAAAAAAGGAACTATGCGCGAATGAATTTGTGTGGTGAAACCTTAACGTTCGATAATTTCACATTGAAACTCATTTGCGATGCTGCCCCAACATTAATCCACTGCGACTTATCGCAAGCTGTATAAATGGGCTAAATATGTAACGTGTAACGTGTAACGTTCTGGTCTTTAACAGCTACCTGCACATTTGATTAATGTCAGTTGACGTGTTATGGAAAACATTTCAACTTCGCCTACCTATGTTATGGGTCTACAGTCATTATAAATAGTTTACTCTTTCAGTGCGGGGATCGACTTTAAACAATGAGCTCTGTATGAGCTCAACAAATATGACAAATAGATGACTATTTGATTTCAATATTTAATTTATTTGCAACGGAATGAAACATTTTCAAAATTCCATAAAAATGAAAAAAAATATAAAATCTGTCTGTATATTTTATCACATGAAAGTATTTCTGAACCAGGTGTTATGGCAGTTCAGTTGAATACGGCCAAACACGAATTCCAACCTCTCAAGCATGACGCCTGGTCATCTAGTTTTGCGTCATCTTCAGGTATAATGACATAATTATTAGTTTTAACTGTAGAGGTAGCCAAAAATATCTGTAGGGCTGCCAACCTCTAGAAAAATAAACCCACTATTTTTTCTTCTTCTTATTTTTTTTTTTCCAGCAAACATAACTATACTGGTTTAATGTTGGTTTAATGTTGGTTCAATGTTGAACCAGATATCCGTAAAATGGTCCAACAAGGATGTGAACATAGGCCTATAAAATTATACCTACGTACAAATTCTGACATAAAGAATGATAAAATAAAGTCAATTATCATCGTGCAGCGAGTGCTAGGAAAATCTTACTCAATTTTATTATTTTTAATGATATGATAAAATAAAATTTTCGTATGAGCTGAATAAACAGATGAATATTTAATATCATTATTAAATGCATGTTTCACAGAAGAGAAACACGCCGGTTATTATTTCTTGTAGATTCAAATACATGAACTATTTCTAATGTGATTTACTTTTACTAATAAATATTACCGCCGCCTTCAAATTCTATAGATGACATTCTACACAGGTGAAATCTCGTGCCCGCGACCATATAATAACTGTAACTGGCAAAACAACCTGATCAAGTTGTTCATGGGGGCATGACGTCGACCGTACCCCTTGGAAATTTTGGATGCCATATTAAAATAGAACCCACTTCTGTTTACACCACTGCTATTTAGATCATTACATATGAATTTACGACATAATGAATATATACAATTATTACAAGGTGTGCGTAGTATGTGCTGACACATTAAGAATCGACACCGCATCATACTAATACTGAGCAGTGACTTAAATATGACCCCTATTTCGTAGTTTGTCTGGCCAATTTGGTTCATAAAATGACGTCATTGCCATAGCGACATGACGTCACAAACGTACGTTTGAAAAAAATATCGAACACGTACGGCAAAAACGATATACGCCACCATAAACAAGACTACATAAGTCCAGGAGCTCCCGCTCCGAATTAGAATTTGATTTAAGCAATTTTGTGTAGGGTTATTAATGTAGTCCTAGGCTAGGTCAAAAATCAAGACGCAAGACAACTAGGTCTAAGAAGCCCAGTCTAAGAGTAAGATAAGAACTAGACAGTCTGTCTGAGATTGCAAACCTCCATTGAAATTAATGATCCTAATCAGTATCCCAGTAATGGTCTACCTATCTGGCACGGTTCACCCGATATCAGGCCAATCGAGGTAACTAATAGCAGATTTACGGTGATTTTGAATTCGCTATAAATTAGTTAAAAACTTAGGGTGCATCCTCCCCCCGAAACCTCAGAATTTTTCAAGATGCATCCTCAGCTGAAATCTCACATTTCGTTCTATGGTAATCGTCTAGCTATCGAGCACGGTTTACCAAATATCGGCCATGTGAAAGTGAATAATGGCCTAAAGGCGGCCATTTTGAATTTGATCAAGTCGAAATTTTCCAAGATGCATCCTCAGCTGAAATCTCACATTTCATTCTATAGTAATGGTCCAGCCATCTAGCACGGTTCACCATTACACATTACCATTACCAAATATCGCCCATGTGAAAGTGAATAATGGCCGATAGGAGGCCATTTTGAATTTGATAAAGTCAAAATTTTTCAAGATGCATCTTCTCCTGAAATCTCACATTTTGTTTTATAGTAATGGTCTAGCCATCTAGTACGGTTACCAAAAACCAGCTATGTGAAAGTGAATAATGGCCGATAGGCGGCCATTTTGAATTTGATCGAGTCAATTTTTTTCAAGATGCATCCTCTCTTGTAATCTCACATTTTGTCGTATAGTAATGGTCCAGCTATCTAACACGGTTTACCAAATAACGGCCATGTGAAAATGCATAATGGCCGATTGGCGGCCAATTTGAACTTGGACGAGTTGATTTTTTTCAAAATGCATCCTCTCCTGAAACCTTACAATTTATTTTATAGTAATGGTGTAGATATCTTGAGCGGTTTTCATGATATTCCACAATATCAGGCCTGTCGAGGTGAATAATGGCCGATAGGCGGCCATTTTGAATTTTATCAACTTGAAATTTTTCAAGATGCATCCTCTCCTTAAACCTTACAATTTAATTAATATTAATGGTGTAGCTATCTTGAGCGGTTTTCATGATATTCCGCAATATCAGGCCTGTCGAGGTGAATAATGGCCGATAGGCGGCCATTTTTAATTTGATCGACTTGAAATTTTTCAAGATGCATCCTCTCCAGAAACCTTACAATTTGTTTTATAGTAATGGTGTAGCTATCTTGAGCGGTTTTCATGATATTCCGCAAAATCTTTCAGACGGATTTACCGATGTTATAAATTAGGTCAAAGTGCTGGGTCAACTTCAAGGTCAAGGTCCAAAAACCTGAAAAGGCACAACTAGGGTCCTTAGAGAACATGTATGTGCAATATGACTGTCATCGGCCCAGTACTTTTCGAGATCTGCTCCGGAAACGAAGTGCGCGTCAAAACGTCTAAATAGGTCATAGTTCTGAACCAGAAGTAGGTCAAAGTTCAAATGAATGAATGAATGAATGAAATCTTATATAGCGCATGTATCCAGCCGGCGGCTGTTCAGAGCGCTGTACATCGAGAGTAACTTAGCAAGGCCTGTTATCATTCAAATTCCAACTCAGTCTCCTGGGAGATATACAGCTGAGCTGCCATTGAGGCGCATCAAGCTATTTTCATTCCAAGCAAATTCGCCTTATGTGCCAAGTACTCACACATTGTGGATTTTCTGGGGTCTCGCTGGATGGAAACTGCGCCTACGTCCATTGAGGTTCTTTTACGTCCAACTCTAGGGCAGTCAGACGAGCCATCTGATTTACGTGGTTCTCTGAGCCCCACGAGTGTATACAGCACCTGGCAGTCACCAGGCGGTCACCCATCCAATTATGAACCGGGCGCGACGTCGCCTAACTTCAGTGATAGAGCCAATCACTATGAGCGAACGCCGTATACCCCAAAAGGCACAACTAGACCCCCTAGGGGTGTTGTGTGTAAAATTTGAAGATAATCGGACTTTCAGAGATATGCTCCGGAAACGAATTGTTTACGGACGGCCCAACGGCCCAACGCCGTAACATCATCATTTTCTCCTCTGCGACCTTTCGTATTGAATTCAGATTAAAAATATTTTAACCTGTTCATTATCCACCTGGAAGTAACCCACATACCAAAAATTGTTATCCTAGCTTATTTTCTTACAAAGTTATAGGCAAAAGAAGAGGCAAAAAAAACGGAGGTAGAATCCTTAGCTCCCTCCGTCTCACCTACGGTGACGGCGGGAGCTAACTAGAGACTTAAACCTTTCCCGTGATATATTTTTTATCTCTAGGAATTTAAGTGTCAACTCAACTCCAAAAATGGGTTCATTCCTCTTGTACTAGATGTATGGCCAAAATGTGGACCTTCAGCCGTCAGGGGGGGGGGGGGGGGTGTCGTACGACTCCTCCGACCCCCCCAGGCTACGGGCCTGTACAAAATCGTGGGACGGACATATCTAAGAAAATAGTTTTTTTTCGAATCAGTAACATTTTAGCTACGATGACGTAAAACATGTGCTACAGATTTGCCAAACTAATTTTGGCCCATGGTAGGCCTATAGGCAAAACAAGGCTCTAATTGGTCAAGCCAACAATACAACGCATTTCGGGGATATGCAGTGGGTTACAGACACTCCCCACCCCCTGGAATAGACTAAAATGAAGAAACAAAAATGAAAGAAAGAAAAGTTCCAATGGCGCCGTATATAGCTCATCTTTGTAATTACAGGTGTTTTTTACAGGTGTTTCTACAAGTTCAAACTAGTACCGGATTTAGGTGGATTTGAATTCAGATATAATGTAGATCTGGTAATATTCGCGTGGTTTTAATTTTCGCGAATTTCGCGAGGATGAGAAATTCGAATTCCAAAATCACGCGAAAATTACTATTATAATATCACTATTAAAGAAAAATGAAAATTCGCGAATTCTAAACTTCGTGAAAAGTCCCAAAATCAGAAATTCGCGAATATTTGAACACGCGAAAATTACCAGATATACAGTAGTGTCATATTCCTGAATTGCGGGAACTATCCTTTGTGATCACTCCTGGTTTGTGGCTGTTCACTATGTTGATTGAAGTCCCAATAGCGATTTTGGCAAATTGTGGACGGACAGACGACGGACAACGCACCATGACAAAAGCTCATCTGACCGAATGAGCTCAAATGAGAGCCTGTGATTTGTTATCTTGCATTGTAGGCCTAATTTACAGGTTTTTTCCTACATAAAACAAAGAATTTTCTGAATATAGGACCTTCTGAATATATCTGAATATAGGACCTTCTGAACATAGAACCTTCTGAATATAGGACCTTTTGAACAATTTTTTTCTGAACATAGGACCTTCCTTACATAGGACCTTCTGAACATAGAACCTTCTGAACATAGGACCTTCTGAACATAGGACCTTCTGAACATAGGACCTTCTGAACATAGGACCTTCTGAATTATAGAACCTTCTGAACATAGAACCTTTTGAACAAATATTTTCTGAACATAGAACCTTCTGAATATAGAACCTTCTGAACATAGGGCAGTCACCGGCTTACAGGTATGAAATAAAATTTGCAATAGTACAGCAAATTTATTGTACAAAATCTAAAAATGAAGAGGAGGCCCTATTACAATAGGCCTATGATATTTTCTCAGATATAGGCCCAATTATGTTCGAGTGGTGGTCGCAGACGACAGAACAGTATTATTAAACGATTACTAGTATTGGGTCTTTGTCGTGTTTGATGGGATATATTATTTAATAACCTGTAGAGCTATTGAGGTCTTTCCTCCACGCGCGACGCTGTTTGCACCGCCACCCCCCTACCCCTCCCCCCCCCCCCTAACAAGCATCTCGACCCGTGAGAAAATTATGAGATGTGTCAGTACTTAATAACAGTGAAAACAGTGTCGATGATATTTTAAGGACCAACGTTGAGACTACATGGATTCCAAATTGTCATCTGCGAGGTGTGATTTGTAGGCCCATATCATTATATATTTTGCTATAGCGGCATGATCGATGTTCTTTGAACTTGAAAAACAACTGGGCCTCAGATCAACACTTCTGTGAAAGGCTGCTCAATACTAGCTCTAAATCTCCCCACCCTATTTTGGATTAATTCTGCTGTAAGGTCACAGATGTTGGGCAAACCTTAGGCCCCTAACTCAACTTTGGGTCAACGTCGGGCCTACACATAGAGGCCTTATTCGTCATTTGAACATAAAAATGAGTGTGCGCTGTCTCTGGTGCAGTAGTTAAAGCCTGGAAATCACATCTTCACTCTGCCATGTGATTTGCGGCACGCAATCCCATGGCCTCACGTTATACTGTCATCTGCCCTGATACAAATATCTTCGGACCAATCACATTGGTAAGCAACGTAAACAAATCGTCTGACCCCGGGTGTGACTGTCTCGGTAATCTGTGCCGCGCATTGTGAGTGTCACCGCTGACGTCATTCACAGGCACTAATGAATATTCATATTAAGATAACCCCTCTCTAATATACAGTTCCCGTACACACTAGTTGTCCAGGCTAGAGCCATGCTCTGCGTGTATTAAGACTGGACTGGTGCAGATGGGAAATCAGAGATTGCTTGTTCGAACCCATCTCTGGCATAGGCAGTATCTAAAATGTTTTTGTTGAAATGGGGAAAAAACAATTTTTTGGTAACTTTTTTTGAGAATTTCAAAACTTGAAAATTGGGAACTTCGAAGTTCCCGGAACTTGGGAACTTGTTTAAGGGTATCCCATCAAATGCTGGGATTACCATGGCGAAATCACTACATATACATATAAACAAGATGCCACAAGGCAGGGTCTCGTTAATTCTGAACACGACAACTCAGTGAGCAAGTATGGGGAATCCAGGCTGGTAAAAAAGCGAGGAGTATAAGCAAACAAAATATTCAGCACCGTATTGCACAAAAAGTACTAGCTTCCGAGGTCTGCATATGTATGTTGAGTTATTTAAAATCTGATGTCTCTAATCAATATGTGTTACCATGTGTAACCATGGTATCCAAGGGATACCTTAAAACAAACTCCAAAGTTGCCAAGTTCCGGGAACTTCCAAGTGTCGAAATTCCGAAATAAAAGGACTTTTAAAAAAATGTTGTTTCCTATTTCAACAAAATTTTTTTAAATACTGCCTTTTGTCTTTCCATGCATTATAGTATTGCCAAGCTGCGCGCATGAATGGAATTAAATGTGTTTTTTTAGACAAGGCCACCTTGTGCACATAGCCCTATGCCAGAGGAGGGTTCGAACCAACGATCTCTGATTTACAAGCTTTAACCACTGCACCAGAGACCGCGCACACTCATTGTTATGTGCAAATGACGAATTAGGCCTGGATGTGTAAGTCCGACGTTGACCCAAAGTTCAGTTGAGGTTTGCCCAACGTTTGCGACCTTACAGCAGCATTAATCCAACATGGGGTCCATGTCTGCATAATTAGGCCTACAAGTAGGCCCATATCTGGGAAAATATGATACTGTAAAACTCCTTCAATTTAGATACTGTATAATGAATTTGCTGTTCTATTATAAATTTTATTTCATACCTGTAGGCCTTTTATATTTAATTTCACATCGTGAAATGTTTGCAGAGATCGCTTGTAAAATTTTTTAAATCAATGTATGTGAAAGACTAGCCGTGTATTACAACGGCCTATGCGAGCGCAGCCAGGCCGATATAGCGCTAGTGAAAGACTATCTACAGCACGTAAAGTTAATAATTGGTACAAAACTGTTTTTCCGATCAAAAAACGCTTTTTGCAAATAATATTTTAATATATTTTTTCAATTATATCAATTGCGGTATTTGAAGTTCCCAGGATTTGAAAGTTGGAACCCGGAACTTGGGAACTTGTTTCAGAGTATCCCTGCAACCAGTGTATGTTACACAAAAAAAGCAGGGTACATGGTTAACTATGGGTGGGGGCGTATCAATAGGGATGTTGAGACTGATTTTATCCATACAATTTTACGGGGGGATTTCCTCTGAACCACCCTCCCCCTCCGGCCTGTATGGGACATCTACACTTCAGTCCTAAATATTTTTATTTATACTTAATTGTATATTACTATTATTATAAATGGTAAGGCCTAACTTTACAATGAAATTGAATTAGTGGATTTATATAATAAACACTGCTAGTATACAAGACTTTGATAAGAGTCCAACAAAACAAAAATGTAACGCAAATACGCATTTTGATTGTTTTAAAATATCACTGACAATACTTGGCTAAACAAGTCTTGAATAGTCATAACTGCAGCAAGACAACCGATCTAAAAAAAAAACCTATATCATACTATTGTACATTTACATACATAAATGTATGAGAACTGTTCAATATGGAGACATATGTTACTAGTATGATAACGTACTTAATACGGTTGATGAAAATGTGAATAATTACATGAAATACGTTTAAATATGAGCAAAATATTTCTATTATTAGTTTTTTCAAAACTTTTGTAATCTACATCAAGGAAAATAGGATCAGATTATATTTTCTTTGCCTACATCAACAAGTTTTACATTTCCTTGACCCATTTGCACAGCTCTTTCTAAAAATAGATAGTTCAATGTGATATTATTGAAAAAAATTGGTCCTGTAACACTTGTTGAATTTACAGAACAGCATTCTGAGCAATTGATAAAGCCCTTTGGGACTAAAATGTTTAAAAAATTACTATTCAGTCATAATTTCACATCCTGCAATAATAATAATAAAAGTTCTGCCAGTATGCTCAATATTATTGTCTATAGAAGAAAATTGTATTTATAAGGTTAAGGTTGAAGAAATCCCGTCCCCTCGCACTTTTTCACTGGGAGAAATCAATAGAACATAGAATCAATTGGTGTGGCCTTTGATAAATATAAAATAAGATAAATATAAAATAATACCTTGTTGTGATCTCACGTCATTTATTGTATTTTGCTTCGGATGCGGTCTTTTAACGTACAAAAGGCATGTTCATACCTCAGAAAGGAACGGACGATTAGGTATGATTATGATACTGTGACCACACCACGAGGTAACGTGTCTACACCCTGATAAACATCGACGGAATGAACGAGCACACACAGAGGTACACAGAGAAGAGATGGAAATATACGGGCTGGGTGTAGGCCTACAGCTGGTGTTGGTGGCCTACTAAACACGATACATCGATTCAATGTTGGTTTAATGCTGGCCCAGAGTCCTAGACTAGAGTATCGTGTTTGCTGAGACAGAGGCGAGATGGGAATTTGCGAGTTTGGTGTACAGCTGGTGTGGCGGTGGTCGCCGGCCCAGCAGACATGGTACTTTCGATTAATGCTGGGCTAATGCTGGGACAGCGTCGCCGAAGACGGTGGCCCAACATTAGCCAAGCCTTTGTTGAATGTACCATTTTACTGGCTATCCCTTATCTGAGCATGTGACATACATCCAGGACCCATCCCACAAAGCATCTTAACAGTAAGATCATCTTAATAACTTTCTCTTATTTGCATTAAGTTAACATCATCTGTCCCAATGTCGGGCCAGCAACATCCGGTAGGTGGGTGGTTCGAGCCCCAACTCGTTTTTTTATGTGTTTTTTCTGTACCTGTTTTAAAAAAATGGATAGGGGATGGGTGGGTGGTGTCTTGCTAATGCAATATTTTTTCAACTTGACAAGACCAACTTGTAGTAAATAAATACAAATGTCCCCCTCTATAAACCCGTTAGCTGCGTCTCAAATTTTCATTGCATGTCAAATGGTCTAACAAACACTATAACAAACACGTACGAATACAATTTTTTTAACAACTAAATTTCATCAATCAGGCCCAACCAGCTCGATTCGTTGACCCAGTGTTGGGCTAATGTTAGCCCACTGTCTGCGACACTGGCCCAACATTAACCCAGCGCTGGTTCAATGGCTCGTGTTTGTTGGGATACTGGGTCGCATTTCACCAAACATCGTAACTTCAATTTTATCTTAACTTTCTCTCTTTCTCGTTAAAAAAGTTAGGATCGATTCTAACTAAAAAGAGAGAAAGTTAAGGTAGGTGGCTCCTCCCAATTCGATGAACACAAGCTACAGGGCCACCCATTCACATGCGCACCAGGGTCAACGCTCTGAGGAGTGAGTCCGCCAGGTGTAAATATTATTATTCACTGAAGCAAAACGACTGGCCTGCCTTCGGCACTCTCAACATGTCATAGGTCAGGGTGCTGACAGACTATAGACCTCTAGCTATGGTCTATCAACTGGCGCGAGATCGTCGTGAACTTACGGCGCGCTTGCGCGCTTACGAAAAGGGATAACTGATTCCCGGTCTACCTTTCCTGCTGTCAATTTATGTTTTTCATCGCCTCGATAACCGAGTAATTCGGGCTATTTTGTCACTATAATTTTATTTACTGAACCAACTAATTGTTCAAAGTAATGTAAATTTTTATATTTATGCTAAATATATACATTAAAAACAATGACAATTGAGGTTTACAATTTAAATTAGCTTCCAAAGTGAAGCTGTTTTAAACGTGACTTTAATTACTAAGCCAGCATGTCAGTAGACCTTAATTCGGACAATTGTCATATTGAATTGAATACATGTATAGACCCACATGTACACTGAACGATGGAACATTTTCACGGGAGAAGGACATTTTATATGCTTCTAAGATGGTTTATTCTTGTTGTAATATTTAATACTTCTGCTAATGAAGCAGAAGGAACTTTTATAATTTATTCATTTATTGAATACACTTGTTACGATTTGAAATATATTGATGGTGTAGTCAACTGTCAAAATACGTGGGACAATGTGGTCCCCAGAATGCAGCAGTGGCTCCTGGACATTCCACAATGACATATCACCCCACATCCACAGTTATCAGCCAAGATAATAATAGGCCTACTATATGCGTTTCATGCCCATCGCCGTATTAAGAGCAAGTTCCCAAGTCATATAAACTCTATATACTTGAGCGACATCTATGAGGAAATAATTCATAATTTCTCTTATGTGGGCTTTGTGTTGTGACACAAAAGGTTGTGCTACCGTGGGGCTCTGGAAACAGTTGACCTCCAGCATATTGACAGTAAGAGCTTTACCAGCCACCACGGCACACTCATCAAATGTTTAATGTCGACCAACGTCGCAGACGTTGGTCTAACATTAAAACAGCATCGGGCCAATTTCTCGCTGGAGTAGTATCTTGTAATCAGTTCCGTCTCAGATATTAATGCTGTCAAAGTGTACTCTATAGGCTAATGTAGGCATACATTTGACCGTCCCACAAATGCGCGTTTCAAAGCTGTATGAATCTTTAATCATGAATTTGACTGTGAGTGGAATTGTGATCAGCACAATGTTAAAATGTTAACATACCCAAGGATAATGATCAAAAGCACATGGTTGACTGTTTACAGCAGAAATAAACCATCCCTTCTCTCGCCAATTCTGTGAAACTCAATGACCTCGACTTTCTTTGTTTTCACCGAGCTGGCTAATACAATGAAGTATGGGGGAGGGTTATTATATAACCTTGTTTACACCGAGTGACGTCACTGCGTTTCACAGAATGAAGTATGGGGGAGGGTGTGATATATAAACTTGTTTTCACCGAGTGACGTCACTGCGTTTCACAGAATTCTCGCAGACGGGAGCTCCCACACATGAAGTGTCGTGAGATTTCAAGTTAGTAGTCCATGGCTAGAGGTCTATGGACAGACACAAGGGTTCTCGGGTGTAGTTGGTGAACCTACACACCGATGCTCTAATTTGCATATACCGGCTCAGCCTCCTTCTCAGGGCCACACTAGCACAGCTAGGTGGCCCTGCTACAGTGCTTTGAGAATCTCTTCTGTAATTGCTGCGTTCTGATAGGGCCTCAAAAACTGTGTTTCCTGACCCACACCTGACCCTGAAACTATGTCAAAGTCGAGGTTTCCTTGCACCTATGAGAGACAAGTTTAGATAATTATGTTTCTCCTATAGTGGGCTCTGGTTGTCATTATATGCCTAGTGTTATTATGACCAATACATGCGATCAACCTGTGCTGTATTATAGTTGGTCCATCCTGTATAATGACGGCCCAGCATAAAAGCAACATTGGATCTGCGTCTTTACCTATGTTGTTGTAGACTTGCTTTTGTGTAAGACAAAGATACCAGCAGAATGGCCAAAGTGGTGATAACAACCACTCTTTGCTTGATGTTGGGACAGCATCTCAGATTGTGGATAAACATGAACCCAGCGCTGGGTCATCATTCTTATTGATGTGCAGTTTCAGTCAGTACGACACACTGACCCAATATTAGTTTAACGCTGGTCCACCGTTTGCGACGCAGGCCCAACATTACGAAAACATTGCGCCGGTGTAGACCTATTCTGTTTACGCTGTAGGATGGACAATGCTGGGCTAATGATTGTCAATTGTCTACGACGCTGGCCCAACATAAAATGAACATTGACAATGTGTATATTGACTTATTTAATAAAACTATATCAATGGATGGGTTTGAATCTTAAGTTATTCCTTATATTTCGGCAAAGCTAAATCCTCTGTGTCACTGCATGCTGGACTGACGAATCGGAACGGTATAAGATAATGAATGCCATTCTGATTTGTAGTGCCTCTCAGCTCGGAGCACCAATGATTTATGCCCGACAGGGGCCGTATTCTCGTACAAGTTAAAAAAATATCGTAGGCTTCCGATTGGTCGAGATTGCCATCTCGACCAATCAGAAGCCTACGATATATCGTAGCTTGTACGAGAACACGGGTCCAGAAGTCTTATTTTTAATTTCATTTTTTCAGTCTTCACATACATTGTAAGCGCATGCGCAGCGCGGTTATCTTGCTGAGGAGCGTTCCGAGTGGGGCAATCATAAGATAAATATTACTGATCAGTGAATCGTCACGACGCACAGATTTATCCCTTTAACTGCCAGTCGCGATTATATTCGTTTTTTATTATTTTATTAACACATTAAATACCAGCTTTTGAACATGGCAATACGAAACCCACATTAAGTTGTGAATCGCGTCAGCGAGAAACAACTTCAAGTGGATAAAAATTCCATTCAAATAATTTGGGTTAGAAGGGGTAATTCCAGCTTGTTGGGGTGGATCATGGGTGAATCATGGGTGAATAGTGTAGGGTCTTATGTCAGTAAATGTGTTTCCGTGGGAATTTCATGTTAATTCTTGACACCTATGTTCAATTTGAAGAAAAATTAATACTGAACAAAATAAAATAGGGTGTCATTTTTTTCTGAAGCTCATTTCCGGGGTCTTAAAGGTCATGACCCTAAAAACACACGGGGAAAGAAGAAGAAGAAGATGCGTTTATTTGTAACAGAAAACAAAACCTAGATCAGTACAATTTCAAAATAAAAAGTGTTATTGTTTCCTGGTACAGGAGGCCTGCAAAAGATTCTAGAAGAGTCGCTTTCGTGGAGGTCACCTATGAAAAAAATGCAAAACATATATTTAATAATTGTGGCTATAGTGATATTGTAAATAAAAGAAAGACATGGGAATCAGATGAGAACGTGATGTGATGAGAGCGGCTTCTATGGTAGGAGAGGTCGGTCATTTCTTATAACGTTTGTATTTCGAGGTAATATAGTCGTGTAATACAGCAAAATAGTGTATATTGGCACGAAATAGTCAAAATTCATAATTAACAAATATTCTGAAGCTTTAAAGGTCATTTCCGGTCTCTTGAAGGTCATAACCCAGAACAAACATGTAATCCATAGGCCAGAATTAGTCACCGTGCGACACCCGGTTGTAGCTGACCAATCTACACATGCAATGTAACATATAAAAGATAACTAAATATCCGTTCTACTGATGTATTGCATGATGCAGTGGATTAAACAGTTATCTCTATATTTTTTTATAGACATATGTTTAAACATTTTTTTAATACAAATATTCAAAATCGACAACAAAACGAACTAGTAAACATGGTCAATGTAAACGACTTATTAAAACATGATTATTGGCCATATATATATTTGACCTTTGTTTTCTAAACCCAGATGTGTATATCCTTAAAACTGAGTGGTATTTAGATTTGTACATTGTACTTTGCATATATATTTGTAAACGAAAGATTTTTTTTGAAAATGTGTGTATTTATTTTGTTGAAATATGAAATTCTGCACATATTTGGGTTCAGAAAACATAGGCCAGATATGGATATGTCCAATAACTATCATTCAATATGTTGTTTTAATGACCATGTTGACTGGTTTGTTTTGCTGTTTATTCTAATTATTTTATAATAAAAACATGTTTGAGCGTATGTGGAGAGACGACTATTTACTCTACTGCAATGGGCGATGTCATATTAGAACGGTAATTTAATTATCTGTTAAATGGTATATTGCATGTGCAGATTGGTTAATCAACACACCAAAGACAGACGCTTACGTAACCATACCCCCTAATGTCAGACAGGTTCGGGATACCCCCATAACATCGGTCAACATATAAAGTTAGTCCCAATTTTTTTACTGGTAACATCTCATTTCATGTTTTGGACATATCAAAGCTTAACGAAAGTTGGTGGGGGTGAATAGTTGCATGGTGACCGATCCATTGACTAATATGTATATTTGAAAACTTTGCAATAGTTGACCTTGAAATGACCTTTGATGTGTTTCAAAATGTTATTTCATTTTTTTTAATTTAATGATATTTCCAGAACAATTTCGGTCATTTTGATGTGTTACACGACTAGTAAGACATGTGTTTGAAAATAAATAAATGATTAATAATTAAATGAGATCTAGGGGTCATGACCTCTAGGGGTCGAAAAATAACCTTAAGGTGACCTAAAAAATGACACCCTATTTTTTTGGATTCAGCATAAAATTCTGAACAAGAAAAACGTAGGTGACAAGAATTAACACGAGATTCCTTCGGAATTACATAAGACACTACACTAGAATCATGGCGTGAATCATGGGTGAATCATGGGTGAATCATGGGAGAATCATGGGCGAATCATGGGCGAATCATGGGTGAATCATGGTGCGAATCATGGGTGAATCATGGGAGAAATATGGGTGAATCATGGGAGAATCATGTGTGGATCATGGTGCTAATCATGGGTGAATCATGGTGCGAATCATGGGTGAATCATGGTGCGAATCATGGGCGAATCATGAGCGAATCATGGGTGAATCATGGGAGAATCATGGGCGAATCATGGGTGAATCATGGGTGGATCATGGGTGAATCATGGGAGAATCATGGGCGAATCATGGATGAATCATGGGTGAATCATAGTAGAATCATGGGAGAATCATGGGTGAATCATGGGTAAATCAAGGGTGAATGACGGATGAGCCATGGATGAATCATAGTGGGAATTATGGGTGAATCATCGTGAAAATCATGGCTTATCATGGGTGAATCATGAGTGGATCATTGTGCGAATCATGGGTGAGTCATGAGTAAATCATGGGATAATCACTGGTGAATCATAGGTGAATCATGGTTGAATCATGGGTGACCCATGGGTGAATCGTGGGTGAATCATGGGTGAATCATGGGTGAATAATGGGTGAATCGTGGGTGGATCGTGGGTGAATCATGGGTGAATCATGGGTGAATCATATGTGAATCATGGTGCAAATCATGGGCGATTCATGGGTAAATTATGGGTAAATCCTGGGTGAATAATGGGTGAATCATGGGTGAATCATAGGTGAATCCTGGGCGAATCATAGGTTAATCATGAGAGAATCATGGGCGAATCATGGGTGAACCATGGGTGAATCATGGGAGAAACATGGTGTGAATCATGGTGTGAACCATTGGTGAATCATGAATGAATCATGGTGTGAATCATGGGTGGATCATAAATGAATCATGTTGTGAATCATGGGTGAATCATGGGTGAATCACGGGTGAATCAAGGGCAATTCAAGGGCGAATCATGGGTAGATCGCGGCTTAAACCAAGCTGGTACTGTTATAGTTGGGTAACAAATCTAACTTCCGTGACCGTGGAAAGGGGACCAATGTTTTATGGTTTTATTCACTTCATTAGATGTTAAGCTAGAAATTTGTCGGTGGCCCACCTCGGAAAAGTGTGGCTGCATTCTTTAGGCGGCTATTTTGAAATCGGCCGCAACCGGATCCGGCAAAGTGTTAAAATTGTCATTTTGGGTCGAAAAATTTACTTATGACAATTTCAAACCAACATAATTATTACCAAGCCAAAATCCAAGATGGCTGATCATAGAAAATGATGATATTTGGCATATTATATCTATAACAGTCCGGCATGTAGCGCCCCCCCCCCCCTGCACCTCTCCCCCTCCCATGATCTTCTGAAACCAACATGTGCTCTTTCAGATGAAACATGTTGTTATTGTCGGACATTGGACTTAAAGACCGAAAAATTCGCAATGGCCGCTATCCAAAACGTTATTTCTTATGAAATCTTATATCTTTTGATCAGTAATACATCTATTCCAATGTTTTCTGTCATGCTAAAGGCAATGGAATACTCAAAAAGTAATTACAGTGAATATATAAATAATAAAATCCAAGATGGCTGCCAAAATAAGTTGTTATGCAACTACCAGCGGCCAGCTTTTCAAAAATCGCACAAGCCGTGAGGTACATCGGCGCACCATACAAGTCAGCTTTCTCTATATCTGGCCCAGCCTTATGGAACGCCCTGCCTGTGCCAATACATAATGCCGAAACAATTTTAAAATTCCGGAAATTACTTAAATCGCACATATTTGATCTGGCTTTCCCACCACAGCTCCTCAGCTGCCCGGCTCCCTGTTGACGAACCTGCTTTTGCCTCGATTATGACACATGATCACGCTAAGGATTTGTGCGCCTCTGAGCTCGGCCTGCTGAGAATATAGGCGCTATAGAGTTTTATTGATTGATTGATTGATTGATTGATTGATTGATTGATTGATTGATTGATTGATTGATTGATTGATTGATTGATTGATTGATTGATTGATTGATTGATTGATTGATTGATTGTATCCCAGAGTGTTCTCTTTCAATTTTATATTTAATTATACTTATTTTAATGAAGTTTTTTAAGGTATGAACTAAGCATCATTTTTGCTACATACGGTGTATATCAGTGTATATTCATCCTATATAATTTTATCTCATTTTCAGAAGCGTCAGTTCTAATAACATGAAATGGGTTATTTTACACTCTGTGAGGTCACCATTCTGAGAGTAGTTTTTTTTCCACACACCTAGACGCGACAGTACAAGCAGTGGCTGTGAAAGCTGTAACCCCTGGTGCTGATTATTAGCTAGCTAAGTCAGTCTGAAGTACAGACAAAGGTGACACGAGTGAAACACGTAATGTTCAATTATTATAATCATCATCATTATCATTGGAGGAGAAGTAACGTCAAAGTCTGGTTCATCATCAGATGTGTCATCATCGTCATTGTTATCTTGACCACCAGCAAGGATGTCAACTAGTCTGTTGGGGAGAATCGGACTCTCAGACCATACTGGCTCTATGTGTGTGTCTTCTACCACCCAGCCATGTTAACTTGGAGTTTGCATATCTTCAAAACTCTCCTTGGCTCTCTTCCACTGAGCAGTACGGTAATTTGCCTTCTGAATGTGTGGGAGGATATATCTGCGGCAGGGTGGCAGTTAGAAAGATCAATCTTAGATGATTCTATCAATTCTCAGAAACGCAGTGACGTCACAGAGATCTTCTTTTTTAGAAATCGGAGGTGAAAAAGCCTACTCGGTGACAACAAAGCAACTTCCGCCCTGCTCAGTCAAGTCATTCATCATAAGAAAATTAGTGTATTTATAGGTATGCACACCGTAAAACATCCTGGAATTACAAAAATAGACTAATCATAGTATAACTACGTACAATAGTTACAGCGATTTATTAGCTCATCCGGCCTTTAGACTAACTTAGACTCTAAGTTAGAGGCATCGAGTTGCGTCTGTCATGTCTGTCGTCCGGGGTCTGTCCACAAATCGTGGCACAATTGACAAGAAATGCTTCTCCTCCCTCAATTCTTATCCGATTTTAATTCCGTTTGGATTGCTTGAAAGAGATCGTGGCTGTGCAATAAATTTCCTCGTTGATTTACGAAATTTTAATAATCAAATAACTTATATGACCAAATTAAGACCTAATTAGGGCACTTTGTGAAGACTGAAGTTTGTCCACAATTCACAAGAAATGCTTCCCCTCCCTCAATTCTTATCGAATTTCAATTATGTTTGGTTTGTTTGAGAGAGCTTGTGCCTGTGCATTAAACTTCCTCGCGGATTCCAGAAATTTTAATTTTTAATTTACTTATGACCTAATTAAGACTTAATTAGGGCACGCTGTCCACAATTCACAAGAAATGCTTCTCCTCCCTCAATTCTTATCCGATTTCAATTCTGTTTGGTTTGTTTGAAAGAGCTTGTGCCTGTACATTAAACAACTATGTGGATTTCTGAAATTTTAATTATTAATTAACCTATGACCTAATTAGGGCACTCTGTCCACTATTCACAAGAAATGCTTCTCCTCCCTCAATTCTTATCCGATTTCAATTTGTTTCTTTTGTTTAAAGAGCTTGTACCTGTGCATTAAAGTTCCTCACGGATTTCGGAAATTTTAATTTTTGTTTAAATTATGAATAAATTTCCTACCTACCCACTGGTCAAAATGACAACAAATCGGAAACAAACATAAATTTTTTTTTGGCCTAAACAATCCAACTACCTGGGTTAACCTGGGATGGCCAGAAGTTTATGACTGTCTTGTTATTACCCCTGGTAAGGCCACTATGTTTTTTTTTCTCTGTTTTAGATGAGCGCGCGCAGTAGATTTAAGCCGCGCATTACCAAAATAAAACACGTGTTTTTTTCCCGCCTAGCGCGCGCATTAGAATGTTGCCGATCCAAAAAAACAAACAGTCAATTTCGGGAGATAAAAAAATCATTCCGAAAAAAAACAAGTTCAGTTCGAGAGATAAAAAATATTTTTCCAGCTATGTTTTTTTTTACTTGTTTTTCTCGTCGCCCTCATCAACTTTTTTTAAAATAGGTCAAAAGTTTTTTTTATTTCGTCGCCCTCATTAACTTTTCCAAGAATAGGTTCAATGTTTTTTTTTCTTAAATGTTTTTTTTTCCGCCCTCTCTCATTAGATTTTGGATTTTTTCAGATCTAAAACAGAAAAATTAACACACAAGTGGCCTAAGCTTAATTATGTATAATTTATAAATACCTGGTCAAGGTTTGCTGGTTTTAATTTGTCTGAACGTCATTCATCAGGTTGTCTTGTTCACATGTTTTCAGCGTCACTGTTTATTGTGCCTTGCCACTGTGGGCGATAAAACGATAATTTAAGACTCTGGAGTCTGGTCGAAAATAAGACTAAAGTCCTAATCCTTCTAGACTAAACTTCTAAAGCCTTTAACCCTTACAGCGCAGGGTTAGGGGATCGACTTTAGTCGCCAGTTTCTGTCGTCTGTAGCCGTCATATTGTGACGACTAAAGTCGATCCCCGCACTGTAAAAGTAAAAAATATTTGTAATGTCTGTAGACCATTATCATAAGTATTCAAAAGAATCGGAAAGACCGAACTAAAAAAGTAAGGATGATTTCAAATCGAAAAAACACTTTGGCCTCCAAGGTTTTGATAAAAAAATTCAGCGCTTTAAGGGTTAAATCAAAGGCTCGGGGTTGATCATTGCTGTGGTGACTTGTGCTAGGGTGGCCAACGAAATTTTCAAAGTTGTCTGATCATATGACAAATAAGCTATTAACTTCAAAAGATGCGTATTGTGCCCCAAATGGCAATGTTTTTCATTTTGTCTTGATTGGTTAAATATTTTTGAAGTTACCGTCAATTTTATAGCGTGAAATGGGGGTGTTTTATGATGGCAGTGGCTAACCAGCTGCTACCCGTAAGTGATTTACCTACGTATAGCATGCTATTCATACATTTGTACAACTAAATGATGGTATTTGTTGGTATACGTACAGTTATTCACGTACAGATAGACTCTCCCTTTTATGATAGCAGTCAGGATCAAAGCCCTATAGATAGGCTAGATACATTCATCTTATAGCAGCCATGCTGATTTTTGTCACCACCATTTTTTTTAATTTCACATCATCTTTAAGTCATCACTACATTATTATTTCTTATCATCCATTTAACATGTTTAAGAAATTTGGCACATGCAATCACAAGATTTAAAGATATAAATTGACCTAAATTTTGGAAAGTGATTCAATTTAAAAAAAAAGTTACAGTTCATCCTAAAATGTGAATTTAAATAGCGATTTTTGCCTTTTTCTGTTTTTTAAACACCCTTTTTCATGTATTTCATCATCAACTTGCCATTGATGTGTGTTCTATTGTCACATTTGAAATACTAAAATGATGGCAAGTGTGGTCTCTTTCCAAATATATTCTTCATTTTAAAATAACATAATAATTGGAGGTGCATGGGTGCTAGGCGTGGAGGCTTAAATTAAGATGCTAAATAATAGCACCTCAAAAAACACAAAACTTGACTTCTTCAGAAGCTTGTAACAGTGTTGTTTTGTCAATATTTCTTTTCTTTGGCCCAAATTTTATAATTATATCATTAAGATGTTGTTTAGTAAGCATGCAGCCAAACAGCCATAACATTTGATGGGCTTATCAAGTTTGAGATGCTGACCTTTTGGCCACCCTACTTGTGCTGAGATCTAGCACGGTTTACCAAATATCGGCCATGTGAAAGTGAATAATGGCCTAAAGGCGGCCATTTTGAATTTGATCAAGTCAAAATTTTCCAAGATGAATCCTCAGCTGAAATCTCACATTTCATTCTATAGTAATGGTCTAGCCATCTAGCACGGTTTACCAAATATCGCCCATGTGAAAGTGAATAATGGCCGATAGGAGGCCATTTTGAATTTGATCAAGTCAAATTTTTTCAAGATGCATCCTCTCCTGAAATCTCACATTTTGTTTTATAGTAATGGTCTAGCCATCTAGTACGGTTACTAAAAACCGGCTATGTGAAAGTGAATAATGGCCGATAGGCGGCCATTTTGAATTTGATCGAGTCAATTTTTTTCAAGATGCATCCTCTCTTGTAATCTAACATTTTGTTTTATAGTAATGGTCCAGCTATCTAACACGGTCTACCAAATATCAGCAATGTGCAAGTAAATAGTGGCCGAAAGGCGGCCATTTTGAATTTGATTGAGTCGAAAGTTTTTAAAAGGCATCCTCTCTCGAAACGTCACATTTTGTTTTATAGTAATGGTCTAGCTATCTAGCACGGTTTACCTGATATCAGGCCTATCGAAGTAAATAATGCTGATTGTCGGCCATTTTTAATTCGTAAGTTAAAAATTTTCAGGGTGCATCCTCCCCCGAAAACTCACACTTTGTTTTATAGTAATCAGGTAATGGTCTAGCCATCTAGCACGGTTTACCAAATATCAGCCATGTGAAAATGAATAATGGCCGAAAAGGCGGCCATTTTAAATTTGATCAAGTCAATTTTTTTCAAGATGCATCCTCATCTGAAATCTCACATTTCGTTTTACAGTAATGGTCTAGCCATCTAGCACGGTTGACCAAATAACGGCCATGTGAAAGTGAATAATGGCCGATAAGCGGCCATTTTGAATTTTATCGAGTCAAATTTGTGCAAGATGCATCCTCTCCTGAAATCACACATTTTGTTTTAAAGTAATGGTCTAGCCATCTAGCACGGTTTACCAAATAACGGCCATGTGAAAGTGAATAATGGCTGATTGGCGGCCATTTTTAACTTTGACAAAATGATTTTTTTCAAAATACATCCTCTCCTGAAGCCTGACAATTTGTTTTATAGTAATGGTGTAGATATCTTGAGCGGTTTTCATGATATTCCACAATATCAGGCCTGTCGAGGTGAATAATGGCTGATAGGCGGCCATTTTGAATTTTATCAACTTCAATTTTTTCAGGATGCATCCTCTCCTAAAACCTTACAATTTATTTGATATTAATGGTGTAGCTATCTTGAGCGGTTTTCATGATATTCCGCAATATCAGGCCTGTCGAGGTGAATAATGGCCGATAGGCGGCCATTTTTAATTTCATCGACTTGAAATTTTTCAAGATGCATCCTCTCCTGAAACCTCACAATTTGTTTTATAGTAATGGTGTAGCTATCTTGAGCGGTTTTCATGATATTCCGCAAAATCTTTCAGTCGGATTTACCGATGTTATAAATTAAGTCAAAGTGCTGGGTCAACTTCAAGATCAAGGTCCAAAAACCTGAAAAGGCACAACTAGGGACCTTAGAGAACATGTATGTGCAATATGACTGTCATCGGCCCAGTACTTTTCGAGATCTGCTCCGGAAACGAAGTGCGCGTCAAAACGTCTAAATAGGTCATAGTTCTGAACCAAAAGTAGGTCAAAGTTCAAATACCCCAAAAGGCACAACTAGACCCCCTAGGGGTGTTGTGTGTAAAATTTGAAGACAATCGGACAAGTACTTTCAGAGATATGCTCCGGAAACGAATTGTTTACGGACGGCCCAACGGCCCAACGCCGTCACATCATCATTTTCTCCTCTGCAACCTTGCGTATTGAATTCAGATTAAAAATATTTTAACCCGTCCATTAGCCACCTGGAAGTAACCCACATACCAAAAATTGTTATCCTAGCTTATTTTCTCACAAAGTTATAGGCAAAAGAAGAGGCCAAAAAAAACCGGAGGTAGAATCCATAGCTCCCTTCGCTCACCTACGGTGACGGCGGGAGCTAAAAACAGAAATAGCTCCCTCCGTCTCACCTACGGTGTCGGCGGGAGCTAAATATAGGTAAATAAATAGTTATCAATTGTTTTTTTCACATAACTTTTTGAAACATTCAGTGAGCCATTTAATAACATTAATTACAAAAGCCATTGACACTACATCTATTAGCAACCAACCTTTATGGTAAATGCTGCTGGAAGGGAGACATATCCAGTTTTTTGTAAACTAGACCCTTCTAGTTTATATCTGTTCTTCACAATTTTCGTTTTTAAAGTTGATTTACACACAAAGTTTGTTCTGTTGTATTGTTCACATTGGGGCCTTAACAACTGCATTTAGAAATCTGTCATAAGGTTGGCTAAACTGTGGGTTCAAGTCCTGCTGCAGTTATCACATAGTGCATTCAATAGAAGTAACAACAGATCAGATTACGTCGTTCTGTGCAAATTATCTTTCAAATACAATGTATAAACAAATTCAAGTACAAAAATCCACCGTTGGCACCCAACGTACAAATACTAAAGACTATTTTGGGTCAAATGGAAATTTCAGAAAATGTTAACATCACCGTGTGACATTTCTCTATTTATTAAAAAGTCATTAAATATAAAAAACTGTATTCAATTTAGTCACCTTCTATCTGTGAATAGACTTCCACTTGTGTTCTTCTTATTAGTTTTTAATTTAAACGTTATATCTTTTGTTTCTTCTGTATTTAGATCAGTGTAATTTCACCAACTATGAAACATTCTGCTTGAAAATTGTATTTTATAATATTACAGAGCGAAGCAAGATATACTTAGTTAACCACTACATGCATTATGCATCTAAATTTTTATATTTAAATTTTCATCCACTTGAATCTGTGTTTCTCAAATGCAATTGACAACAAAATTACTTAAAAATGGTTTAAATGTTCTCAGAAGGGTTGACTAGATGACAAGAAACAGTAATATCTTCCCTTCTATCAACTGTGACTTAATTTTTTACACTAAAAGATTTTTAAAAACTATTCACTGATGCTTAGCAGTGTAAGAGTTTATGTTTTTTAAAGGCGCCACATTACATAACCTGATAACGTTTAATTAGGCGTTAAATAACGTTAAATTTAGGCACTTGCTCAGCTCTATAAATTTGTCCGTGTTGTATTACTAAAAAAAAGTGAAAATTAATTCATTATCATAGAAAATTATTAAAAAAAAATCTTTGAAATGCATGACAGAAATAAAACTTAATTTACAGCAGCTGTGTTGTTCTTCTCCACCGAAGCATAACATTGACAATACATAGATAATTTAGGACACCACCCCCCGTAAGTGTTCAACATAATGCATATTCGGGTGGGCCCTCAATGTTTTCTCAATAAGTAGGGCGGGGGCCCTAGGGTAGTGGTTAGCACCGCTGCCTTTCACGCCAGAGTTCGGGGTTCGGTTCCCGGTCTCGGCGGTTTGAAAGAAACAAAAATGTTTCTTCCCCATCCACGTGTGAACTTAGTATTGTGGGGAGCCTCCGTGACCGAGAGGTAGCGTGCTCGGCCTCAGACCGCCAGGGCTCGAATTTCGAATCCTGTGTCTGGAGGACAGTGTCATCTCAATCATCTCACCATCCTCAGGTGGTTCTCCTGGCCCAGTCTAGCCTATATGTGCACAAAGGTGGCCTAAAGCCCGATTCATTTCATTTCTCAATAAGTAAGGACGATTCACCTACAAATGCACCTGAACCCTATTCAAATGAAGCGCATAGAGCGAACTAAGACATTTATGATGATTTAATCAAAAAACAACAACTTTGGTTTCCATGGTTTATACAAATGTTTTTTTCAGCATTGTACATGTTGTGAGGGTTCAATATAGAACATATAAACTTAATAAAATGTACTTTTTAATTATATCCGTTTATCATGGGAGAGTTTATATTATGAATTTTTAAGGGAGGGGTTTGATTCCATGCCCGCGATGCGCCCTCTCCCCTTTTGGCCTGCTACTGGCAGGCAGACTCATGTAAGGTGCGCGAGGGGGTTAAACCCCTTCGCGCCAGGAAAAATGTCAAATATGAGACATCCCAAGATAAATTCTAGGACTATATTTAACCTAGTACCAGTATTTATACTGATGGCACATTGGTACAACCCCCCAACCCCAGTAACCCCCTGCAATAAATACTGCATGGCTTATCTTCTTGACAAATATTTTCATGTAGGATATCAAAAGAATTTATCATAAACAACCAATGAAAACCATTGATATAACAAGAGGCACATTTTGCCATGTATATTACAGATATATTGAAGTCAATGATGTTTGCGAGCAGCCATTTTTTAAACAGATTGACTTGACATTTGTGAGGGTATTATCCCGCCTTAAACTGTTAAAAGCAATAATCATCCACCCATCTGGTACATGTACATATATTTAATTGTCTGATATTACGGTTACCCATAATAACATGCAAAGATGTAATAAAATTGATCAATTTAAGCGACACATCAAAAGTCATTTGTTCAATATGGATACTATGATTTTTTACCTTATTGTACATACGGTACCAAGTTGATCATGTTTATTGACATTTTAGTTTGTAGCGCAAAAGAGTAATTTAACCCACACAATGCTGAAAGAATTTTATACAAACCATGGAGACGAAAGGATTTTTTCAATTTGAAATCATCATAAATGTTTTTTTCACCTCTTTCTGATACATTTGAATACCTATGTCGTGGCTCCACAGCTTGCCAGATATCACGCATAAGCAATTAAAAGGCCGCTCGGCCATGTTGAATTTCATCAACTTGTATTTTTTCAGGGCATAACTCTACATGAAACAAAACGTCTTTTTTATGGTATTGGTCCATCTATTTGGCATGGTTCGCGAGATATCAGGCATATTAAAGCTAATTATCAGGCGCGGATTCAGATGGGGGGCGCAGGGGGTGCACGCCCACCAGTTTTTGCGCAAAATTCTTTAAAAAGTCCCCTAAGTTGGCATAAATCTGCCTAAAAACTTGCCCCCAAGCCACCTGCGCCCCCTCCTTTTTCAAATCCTGGATCTGCCCCTGATTATAGCCGCTGGTTGACCTTTTCAGTTCGTAAACTTGCATTAACCCCTAGGCACATATACACTCTCAAAGGATGTCTGTGTGAGATATGAAATAAATCCACCGGTATTTCCTAGATCTGCCCTGGACAGAAAAAAAGATTTGGCCAGATATCAGGCATATATTAAAATAAATTACGGTATGTCTGATGGTCGGCCACTGAACCCTTTAAAACCTCATGTTGCCTCGAAGCATCATTTTTCATTCATGAAAACTAAACGAATTTTGTACACTTAAGGGTTCTAGAACGGCAGTTTTATTGAAACTGTTTTAGCAATATATGGCTATTTTGTTTGCAATTGATCACCCACATTATGTTACAATCTTCATACACTATAAGTCGAGATGGAGAATTGCAATGATTAATTAATTTCTGAAAGTGTAAAAGTAGGTCATTCTATAAACCCTAGAAAGGCATATCTACCGACGGCTGGCCTGGCTGTCGGACATCAGTGGCAATGCCATAACCCCCCGTCCCACCTTCGTAAGGTGTGGGGATAAAGATATAAACATTTGTATTTTTCCCACATAACATTATCTTGGTTTAAACTTTTTTTTACTTTCATTGTCCATTCTTACATTTGAATTTAACTTATTATTCCTTACAAATTTAACTATGATTTCTTTTAAAACTATAAAATTGTATCTCTCATCAAATTTTCATGCGCATTACCAATAATGCTGTCATGATAACAAAATACATTTTACATACAAACCCATTATAAATTGTTATCACAATCTAAACATGAATTCAGTTCGTTTATACACATTTGTACGTTAGAAAATTCTAACAGTATTTATTTTACTGAATGCCCATATTACAATAAACAAGCACCCCTCTGATGTGAAAATAAAACTCATGTCATGTATACCATAGGCTCATGAATAAAAATAGAGTAATAAGCAGCCTGTGGTCTCACAGGATTTTCTAATTAATGCACCGGGCATTCATCAGAATAAATATGGTAATTCAAGTATCATGGTGCCCCTTCATAAAAATATTGATGCAGTGTAAAAATCCTTACAATAACTATTTCTTGCAGCAACTTTTACAAATGAGCTACAAGTTTAATATTACAAAAAATTGTCATTATAATTTTTTATGTTGTACAATTTTTTAAAGTTAATTAGGTTGTGTGTAATGTTCAAGAAGTGTACAAATTTCCTTTTTATCTTCAAATGCAATTTTCTAAAAATGATGCAATTGAACAATTATTATTTTGGTGAGTTGTGGAGACATATTTTCATAGCTAACCATTCTACAGTATTCTGTTATATGCCATTTGAAAGGTATTTTGGGCAGATGCAAGATCTGTTAATATCTGAAATATTTATAGATGCGACTAATGATTCATTTGACCAGGTCTCGCCGCATATAGGACATTTTCATTTTACAAGGGAGATTGCACTGCAAGATATTTACGACTATTAATTATACCATCCTGTATAGGTTTGCATGTAATTACAATTATCACAACGATTTCAAATTAACGACTACTCATTAATTGCTTCTTCGGGCATGTTAAAAATTACCATGTTTATGTGAAAACAGGTTGAAAGTATACATTTTTATAAAGTTATGATTCCCCTTATATACTTAACTTATATATAATGTAACTTGTTATCAGTTCCTAATATATTGAATAGTTAAAATATTTTAATAATGTATATTTATTTTGGTTCATTCATTAAGCCTACTTATGCATAAAGCTGCACTTAGAAATCTTTCATAAGGTTGGCTAAACGGTGGGTTCAAGTCCTGCTGCAGTTATTACATAGTGCATTCAATAGAAGTAAAAGCAGATCAGATTAGATTCTGTGTGAATTATCTTTCAAATATAAAAACTCAAGTCACCAATTCTAGTGTTTGACACCAAACCTAAAAATGATGTAATACTTTTGAAATTAAATATAATTATTTGAGAAATTGATTATTCATAAAATTGGAACATTTGTGGTACGCATTTTAATTTTTAATTTCAGGAAATGTATCTAGTCTTTACACCTTCAGTGTTACACAGAAAAGTATCTACTTAGTTATAGCCATTATGCAACTAAATTTAAATTTATCTCAATTGGGTAGACATTTTTATCAAGTTGGTTGAATATGACTCACATTATAACTTTGCCGTACGAATAGCCACTCCGTAGTTTTAAATAAATATACTTTTTAAATTTATAGAGTATAATAATAGACCTAGGCCTACTATCATAACTATAAAAATGGCAAGTAAATTGATTGACAATTGACGGACTTAAATCATATAATGACTGTTGGTAATGATGAAGTCTAGACTAAACTTTTATTTTTGACAAAACTAGACCGTTGCACAAATGTTAGGAATTAAGTACATTGGAGCCTATATATTTACACTTGCTTAAACCTACTTTCCACAAAGTACCTCCCACAAACGAAGGCATGGCCTCCATGAGGGTGCGCATGGGTCCTTGAAATTGGGGATTCTTCCCAGTTGACTTTTTACCCATTTTTTGGCCTCGCTACTCGCTTTTTATAAGGGGAAAATCATATAAATATAGATAAAAATAGATATAAATTCTTAGGTTCGTTTTTACACTCTTTATCAGCTGAAATCCTCGATGTTCGGACCCTAAGAGTATGCGATTCGCCGTTCGTTTGACTCGTTTTTTAACCCATGTGCACCCTCCTCCATGGGGGTAAGTAGCCCCAGTGGCTGAAACAGGTTTCAGCCACAGATTGACCACGTACAAAATTGAGGGACATTTCTTTGGACTGTCATATATCGGAAAATATCGCTGAATAATCAGGTCAAAATAGTTTTTTTAGAATCAGAAACATTTCAGTTCTATGCCCGCATGCTCAGCTCAGAGGTCATTAAAAAGTTATGGACATTTTTCGGACCTTGGGGTCGGGATCGCTCTAAGTCTTAGTCACCGCCATGTTGGATTTTCCGGGTAAAGCAAACACATCAATCCACGGCCTCGGAGAGGACAACACAGCTAGGGGGTAAGGAGTACACCGTTCATCTTCATGCTCTTGTCATTCTTGATCATGAGAAGTGCAGGAAAGTTTTGAGGAGGGTGGTCCTGATAGTAAAGGAGGTAGTAAAGCAGAATTTATGCTTATACCCGCCGTCATATTAACTTGTATCTCAAATTATTCGACGATTTCTCAGGCAATTCTCAACCAATTTTCTTAAAATTTAGCAAGGACTATTTTCAAGTAACTCGGCGACTATCGTGAAATTTTTATCGGCAAATATTGTATAGCTAAAAAGTTAAACCATCTGGCATGTAATGCAATTCAGGGCTGAAACAAACTTTAATTTAAACAGTTTAATGGGTTTATAGGGGGACGTCGTAATTACAAATTAACTACATGTCAAATGGTCTAACTTTTAAAGTACATAATATTTTTTGATGAAAATTTCACGGTAGTCGCCGCATGACACAAAAATAATCATTGAAAAATTTCATAAAATCGGTTAAGAATTCACTGAGAAATCGACGAAAAACTTGCGATACAAGTTAATCTGACGGCAGGTAAATATAATATTTTTTGATGAAGATTACACGGTAGTCTCCGCATGACCATGATGACACAAAACTAGTCCTTGCAAAATTTCATAAAAATCGGGAGGGAATGGGGAGAGGAAACTGGTGGATGCTTGCCTCTCCTGTCCTGGTACCCTGCAAGGGCAAGTCAAGGGAGACATGGAGGGGTTGAGCCCTGCTTGACAGGCCTCCACAGGCAGCTACAGAAGTATCCTGGAGCAAGCCGATCAATGTATGTACGTATCATGTATGATCACTACTGTCAGTGACAGTGATCTGGGCTGGTGACAGTGCAAGTGTAACTACTCGTCTACTTCCTGATCATCATCACCGACGCCGTCATTCGCCCGGTGAATGGCTTGAATCCATCGGTCTTTTTTGGTCGCATCGACCGGAAAAACGTGAAAAGACGGTCGATCCTTCAACGGCATTGCATTGCAGCCAAACGCACAACTCGACTTTTGGCATTTCAAGTTTAGATGAAAGCACAGAACTGGAAGAGATTTAAGTCTAAGACATGTAACATGTGTAAGAAGGACAGTCTGCACTGCTGTCGTGAGCGAAAATACGTGAATTTCGGGTGGTCTTTCCCAGTATGATAACGAGGTTTGTAAACAAAACATGACGTCACCCAATAGAAGTGGCAATCCTTCTAAGACAGTGCCTCCCTAAAACGGTTAATAACGCACTTATTTTCAATAATTAGCAAAAAAAACCAAGATCGGATCAAAATGGATAATTTTCCCATTATTTACTTTCGTTTATATTGATTGGGAGTACTATATTACCTCAGGGCACGTGTTTTAACATCATCACTTTTTATACATCTTATAGTGAAAAATTGACAGGAAATGACTGCCGTATCACCTAGTTCCTACCCAAGGTCACGGCTGGCAAGGCCGTTCAGTTTCTAAGAATACAGCCTTTGTTTAAAATATTAAGTACATTGAGAGTTGAGGATATACATAAGAATTTAAATCTGTATAGGCTAGATATAGAGACTGATTCCCGATTTGTTATTTCAACACGCATGTCCAAAATAAGAAATACAGGAATTTCGTCTCTATATCTAGCCTAACTGGTAAATGCACAGAGAAAAAATTAAAAAAAACTTTTGCAGTTCTAGTCTATGGACATGTCTACATCATATGGTCATATTAAGAAGCCAGATTAAAATCACCGATTTTTTGACGATTTTAGTCACTTGAAGTTCAAAAATTATACCACGTGAAAATCAACCGATTAAGAGAAAAGATGCTGAAACACACGAGGAGTAACCCTTAATATGCTAAATTAAATAATTTTCACACCCTTGAAATATTGATGTTTAAGGTTTCGTTTCAATTCCCAATAACCATGACAACAGTGATTTAAACGGGCAATTAAACGGATTAAAAACGACTATAGTCGCGCTTAGCAGGCTAAGGGTTATTTAATTATTTGAAAGAAAGTAAGCTGAAAACAAAGACACCAGCTTGTTTGATATCAGACACAACTGACACCACTCAATGTGATTAAATAACTTTGTGCTCTGAATCATTTGTCACCATTATTCATATAAATTAGGATGTAGGCTCTATTTGGTTATTGGTTATAACGTATATATTTTGTAATCAAATGTACATCTCGCTACAAACGCAAATTAGTATTATCTTATGGCCTTAAAATCTGTCATAATATAGATATAAAAATTAGTTAATTAATTGTGAAAAACAACTCCCACGATGCCATGTGTCTACATTACTACAGCTGATGGATCTTTTCCCGTCTGATACTGATATCATGGCTATCAAAGATCAAATACAAAAGAAATAATTGTTTATTTATCTTATCAACTTTTAATTTTAATTCCACTTTCTTTCTGACAGTATATATTATTTGGGATTTATGTATTAATACTTGTATTTAAGCCACAGATGCTTAAACATGGCTCGTTTTAAGTATTGATAAATATGGATAAAGATAGTTAAACTCTTGTTTATAACTTTTGCACCCAAGATAGGTGCACAACTAGATCATCACGATGTCGGCATTTGAAACAAATATAACTCAAGATGGAACGTTACTGAATTATTTTGCGTTTCTGTGCGCATATGACGGATGTGTAATTCATTAACATGTTATCATTTAGGCTTTTGTTTTTATTGAGCTCGGCAGTGACCATTGCAGTTTCTTTCTCTCCCCATGAAGATTTACTGAAATCAACAGTTCAATCAGCAAAATGTGAAAATATCCAAGAAGCTTTCAGAGTGTTGTTTATGAAAATCGACCTTTATTTGGCAGCATGTATCTCGGCGCCAAACTCATTAAGCAGCGTGAAAGAAAGAGAAACTGTGGGATTGCTTGGTTATTGTGGTTTGTTTTCATCTCTATCAATAAAAGTCACTAACGAAACAACTTTTGTACTGAGTGCTCCAGAAGCATATTCTATCAAAACAGTTTTCTTGCTGTTTGACACATCCTGGTCAGGAAAAAGGTGTTCTAAACATGGTATGAAATGGGTAGATGGAGAAAATAAAATTAAGCATTTTTGTGGGAGAAGATGCCCTTGGAGAGAATACTCAGATGGAAACGTTATTAGACTTATAGTTTATGGTTTACATGTTTACCAGGATTCATTTGGCTTTGATTTCCACATATTTTATAGCACTTGTCGAATATGTGAAATGAAGAAAATACAACCAGCACGCTTCACAATATATAACCCAATATATGAAGAAGTTGTGAGTGCTGTAAGTCACACAAATAGTTTCTGGCACATTTTTTGTGAACCGGGAGATGAAGTACGAGTAGTAGTTCATTATGATGTAGAAGAATATCTGAGCGTTTTGGATGTTTATGCCGGTCCTGGTCCAAAATCAACAAAGATGTTCCCTTCTGATAGGCCGATATCAACTGGTAATTTTATGTTTCTTGACAGTAATATATCATGGTATCAGAATATGTTTGATACAAATACGTCGCATGCTTATATAGTCAACACAGGTAGAGACAGAAACATGTCGTTAGTGTTCCGGTATGGAATTACTTATACTTACCAAATTACAAATTGTGAACACACATTACCCTATAGAACCGACCAAGTGACACCATCGCCAACCAGAATATCCATCACTGCTGATGGAAAAAGAAATGTTCAGTGTTATTTTGATTATGAAACAAATCTACATGTAGAGTATGGTGAACGTTCCTACATATCTTTAGAGATTTTACACTTTGAGTTTCAAGGGCCTACCATAGTGTCTGAGTACAGTGATCAGCCATGTCATTATGGGGGTATATTCCTCTATGCCATTAATTCCGATCATTCACCTTATTCACTATGCAATGGAAAAAATGAATATATTCCACAAATCCTGGCCCTTAAATCTAACAGAGTGCTCGGTGTTTTTCAGTGGTTTGAGGGATATAGCTCTGGCAGCCTGTCTGCTATTCTTCATGTCACATATTGTATCATGAACCACATGACGCCTCAAAATATCTTCTTTGTGTGGCCGGCTACCTTAGCTTGTCAACAATTCCTATTTTCATGGCAAAACTTTCTGGAGACAATTGGTTCTTCTTACAGTCTTAACATCACGTCGGCATCTGATATCTTACTAGGCCCATCTACCTTGTCTTATTCACTCGATAACATACAGTTGATGAATGAGGAAATATCAAATATATATCAAGTCATTGTCCGAAACTTCACAACATGGCCAATGACTGATACTATCAATGAATTCGTTATCAAGCATCAAAATGAAAATAATCAATCAGAACAAGTTGATATCAATTTGCTAGCGAACATCGCCATCAAACTGTTAATTTTGGAAGTAAAATCTGCATGGCACATCACGTTAAAAGTTTCTAGATCTTTGTGTAATGGTATAATGAATACTCATTTGTCATCAAACACCATTCTCATCACAGGCGGATGCACTTTGGAACATGTTTTACCCAGGAACAAAACCGTTATATTCATACATGCTCCCCTCAATCGTCAGCTCACATATATAACATTGGAAAGTGATAAAGGATGCGAAGAAATCTATGTGATAAAAGATGAAGTAATTCCTGCAAGAGACATCCACCGCTATGTGTACACGAGATTCACTAACATTAAGGAGCGTGTGGTATTTAAACATGAGATATCACAGTCAATACTGACGTTAGCATTGAACGTTACTTCATTAGCAGATCACAACTGTACGCGTGTTCTTAGAGTGACACCCAGTGATCTTACAATCAAACAACCATCCACCGCGGAAGATCCTGATGACATTGGAAAACTACAATGGACATTTCATAATAAAAGGTAAGTACTCCCTAATACATAACAGTATCACATACCTCTAAATAGTACTGATAGTAACTTTTGGGGTTCCACAACTCAAAATATGGTAGACTGATGATTCATTTTATTCATATCACAATCATTCATACTCACAATTCATGTCTCTAAATCTCTTTACATCTCAATATCTCTATATATCTGGTACTCTATCTCTGATGCAGAATGGTACTCACTCTCTATCGCTAAATCCCTGATATTCCCTCTCAAACGCATCCTGTTTGTCCGGAGAATCCAGAGATTCTAGAACAATCCATATCATTTGTGTGTTTGTTACACTAGTAAAATGTAAACCATCAAATATGTATGATACTTAAAATTATGTCTCTAAACAGAAAGAAATATTACTTACTTATAATATAACACATGGAATTTGGAAGAGTAAAATGACTTAATCATGACGTTATAATAGAAACACATTTCGCTCATTTGACGTAAGTCAGTTAATTAAAGATTATAATATTATCAAAAATATAAATCATAAAACAAGATCAGTTATCACAATAATATAACAAGCCAGATTTTTAGGTAATAAAAGGAAATAGTAGCTCATCCGCTAAAAGTCACATTTTAATCTTAGAATGTTAACACAAACACAGATTACAAACACTATAGCAAAATATATTATAAAGAGGTCTTTGTAGAAGACAGGGTATCCCGATGCCTCATGGACTGATCCAACCACAAGTATCCGAGAAAATGTTGTCCTCACGGGATCACATAGATACGGTTAACCATCCCATTGCTAGGGTCATTTAACAAGACGACAATAGCCTAAAACATGTGGGATAAAAATGCACAGATGATCTGATAACTAATAAAATATAGCTCATCCATTGGTTACACAAGTCATGATGTACCTCAAACGATACAATGCGATATGGATGTGCAAGAAGGGCAAATACGATCATAAACTCTCATAATTAGATCAAAATTTGAGCGTTGCCTAACACTCCCATATAAGGAATTAAACCATTTATAGGCAGCCTGTTTGATTAGATGCCATATGAACTATGCCAGCTAAATCAACACGCCACTTTACATGATCAGTGATATTTGCATGTGTATACCATTTTTATAGCTACAAATTCGCCCTCTACTTCAGCTGCTTTCAAAACTGTTACCCAGTGTCTCTGACTGTCATCCAGTATCTGCGAGCTGTCCCCGTCTCCCCGTGACTCTCACACCTCGTCCCCTGACATCTACGCCTCCTCCTCAGGCCCTCGCGTGAATCTTACACCTTCTCCCCTGACATTCACCTCTCCTCTGACTCATGCCCCTCTTCCCTTTAGCTCCTCCCTTGATTCTTGTATCGCCTCCTCTGATTGAAACGTCTCCTC
>CAXHKU010000918.1:0-97000 GCA_964017125.1 Flabesymbios commensalis | reverse complement strand
TACGGCAACTTCCCTGTAAATTAGGCGAAGTTTGATTGAGAACTTCAAAAATTATTAATGAGATTAGTGTGAAATTTGATTGAGTATTTTAAAAGTTATTCATTTAGACGTCAATTCAGAATTCAATTCGCAACCGTTTTTCATGTAATTTTGCAGGCGCTATTGGCTGGTATTACGGCAACTTCCCTGTAAATTTTGCGAAGTTTGATTGAGTACTTCAAAAATTATTAATGAGAGTAGTGTGAAATTTGAATAAGTATTTTTAAAAGTTATTCCTTTAGACGTCAATTCAGACGTCAATTCGCAACCGTTTTCAATGTAATTTTGCAGGCACTATTGGCTGGTATTACGGCAACTTCCCTGTAAATTACGCGAAGTTTGATTGAGAACTTCAAAAATTATTAATGAGATTAGTGTGAAATTTGAATGAGTATTTTTAAAAGTTATTCATTTAGACGTCCATTTAGACGTCAATTCGCAACCGTTTTCAATGTAATTTTGCTGGCACTATTGGCTGGTATTACGGCAACTTCCCTGTAAATTTGGCGAAGTTTGATTGAGAACTTCAAAAGGTATGAATGAGATTAGTGTTAAATTTGATTGAGTATTTTAAAAGTTATTCATTTAGCCGTCAATTAAGACGTCAATTCGCAACCGTTTTTCATGTAAATGTGCAGGCGCTATTGGCTGGTATTACGGCAACTTCCCTGTAAATTTTGCGAAGTTTGATTGAGTACTTCAAAAATTATTAATGAGAGTAGTGTGAAATTTGAATAAGTATTTTTAAAAGTTATTCCTTTAGACGTCAATTCAAACGTCAATTCGTAACCGTTTTCCATGATATTTTGCAGACACCATCGGCTGTTATTACGGCAACTTCCCTGTAAGCTTGGCGAAGTTTGATTGAGTACTTCAAAAGTTATGAATGAGATTAGTGTGAAATTTGATTGAGTTTTTTAAAAGTTATTCATTTAGACGTCGATTTAGACGTCAATTCGCAACCGTTTTCAATGTAATTTTGCAGGTACCATCGGCTGGTATTACGGCAACTTCCCTGTAAATTAGGCGAAGTTTGATTGAAAACTTCAAAAATTATTAATGAGATTAGTGTGAAATATGATTGAGTTTTTTAAAAGTTATTCATTTAGACGTCGATTTAGACGTCAATTCGCAACCGTTTTCAATGTAATTTTGCAGGCACTATTGGCTGGTATTACGGCAAAACTTCCCTGTAAATTAGGCGAAGTTTGATTGAGAACTTCAAAAATTATTAATGAGATTAGTGTGAAATTTGATTGAGTATTTTAAACGTTATTCATTTAGACGTCAATTAAGACGTCAATTCGCAACCGTTTTTCATGTAATTTTGCAGGCGCTATTGGCTGGTATTACGGCAACTTCCCTGTAAATTTTGCGAAGTTTGATTGAGTACTTCAAAAATTATTAATGAGAGAAGTGAGAAATTTGAATAAGTATTTTTAAAAGTTATTCCTTTAGACGTCAATTCAGACGTCAATTCGCAACCGTTTTCAATGTAATTTTGCAGGCACTATTGGCTGGTATTACGGCAACTTCCCTGTAAATTAGGCGAAGTTTGATTGAAAACTTCAAAAATTATTATTGAGATTAGTGTGAAATTTGATTGAGTTTTTTAAAAGTTATTCAATTAGACGTCGATTTAGACGTCAATTCGCAACCGTTTTCAATGTAATTTTGCAGGCACTATTGGCTGGTATTACGGCAAAACTTCCCTGTAAATTAGGCGAAGTTTGATTGAGAACTTCAAAAATTATTAATGAGATTAGTGTGAAATTTGAATGAGTATTTTTAAAAGTTATTTATTTAGACGTCAATTTAGACGTCAATTCGCAACCGTTTTTCATGTAATTTTGCAGGCGCTATTGGCTGGTATTATGGAAACTTCCCTGGAAATTAGGCGAAGTTTGATTGAGAACTTCAAAAATTATTATTGAGATTAGTGTGAAATTTGATTGAGTATTTTTAAAAGTTATTCATTTAGACGTCAATTTAGACGTCAATTCGCAACCGTTTTCAATGTAATTTTGCAGGTACCATCGGCTGGTATTACGGCAACTTCCCTGTAAATTAGGCGAAGTTTGATTGAGAACTTCAAAAATTATTAATGAGATTAGTGTGAAATTTGATTGAGTATTTTAAAAGTTATTCATTTAGACGTCAATTCAGAATTCAATTCGCAACCGTTTTCAATGTAATTTTGCTGGCACTATTGGCTGGTATTACGGCAACTTCCCTGTAAATTAGGCGAAGTTTGATTGAGAACTTCAAAAGGTATGAATGAGATTAGTGTTAAATTTGATTGAGTATTTTAAAAGTTATTCATTTAGACGTCAATTAAGACGTCAATTCGCAACCGTTTTTCATGTAATTTTGCAGGCGCTATTGGCTGGTATTACGGCAACTTCCCTGTAAATTTTGCGAAGTTTGATTGAGTACTTCAAAAATTATTAATGAGAGTAGTGTGAAATTTGAATAAGTATTTTTAAAAGTTATTCCTTTAGACGTCAATTCAGACGTCAATTCGCAACCGTTTTCAATGTAATTTTGCAGGCACTATTGGCTGGTATTACGGCAACTTCCCTGTAAATTACGCGAAGTTTGATTGAGAACTTCAAAAATTATTAATGAGATTAGTGTGAAATATGATTGAGTTTTTTAAAAGTTATTCATTTAGACGTCGATTTAGACGTCAATTCGCAACCGTTTTCAATGTAATTTTGCAGGCACTATTGGCTGGTATTACGGCAAAACTTCCCTGTAAATTAGGCGAAGTTTGATTGAGAACTTCAAAAATTATTAATGAGATTAGTGTGACATTTGATTGAGTATTTTAAACGTTATTCATTTAGACGTCAATTAAGACGTCAATTCGCAACCGTTTTTCATGTAATTTTGCAGGCGCTATTGGCTGGTATTACGGCAACTTCCCTGTAAATTTTGCGAAGTTTGATTGAGTACTTCAAAAATTATTAATGAGAGAAGTGAGAAATTTGAATAAGTATTTTTAAAAGTTATTCCTTTAGACGTCAATTCAGACGTCAATTCGCAACCGTTTTCAATGTAATTTTGCAGGCACTATTGGCTGGTATTACGGCAACTTCCCTGTAAATTAGGCGAAGTTTGATTGAAAACTTCAAAAATTATTATTGAGATTAGTGTGAAATTTGATTGAGTTTTTTAAAAGTTATTCAATTAGACGTCGATTTAGACGTCAATTCGCAACCGTTTTCAATGTAATTTTGCAGGCACTATTGGCTGGTATTACGGCAAAACTTCCCTGTAAATTAGGCGAAGTTTGATTGAGAACTTCAAAAATTATTAATGAGATTAGTGTGAAATTTGAATGAGTATTTTTAAAAGTTATTTATTTAGACGTCAATTTAGACGTCAATTCGCAACCGTTTTTCATGTAATTTTGCAGGCGCTATTGGCTGGTATTATGGCAACTTCCCTGGAAATTAGGCGAAGTTTGATTGAGAACTTCAAAAATTATTATTGAGATTAGTGTGAAATTTGATTGAGTATTTTTAAAAGTTATTCATTTAGACGTCAATTTAGACGTCAATTCGCAACCGTTTTCAATGTAATTTTGCAGGTACCATCGGCTGGTATTACGGCAACTTCCCTGTAAATTAGGCGAAGTTTGATTGAGAACTTCAAAAATTATTAATGAGATTAGTGTGAAATTTGATTGAGTATTTTAAAAGTTATTCATTTAGACGTCAATTCAGAATTCAATTCGCAACCGTTTTCAATGTAATTTTGCTGGCACTATTGGCTGGTATTACGGCAACTTCCCTGTAAATTAGGCGAAGTTTGATTGAGAACTTCAAAAGGTATGAATGAGATTAGTGTTAAATTTGATTGAGTATTTTAAAAGTTATTCCTTTAGACGTCAATTCAGACGTCAATTCGCAACCGTTTTCAATGTAATTTTGCAGGCACTACTGGCTGGTATTACGGCAACTTCCCTGTAAATTAGGCGAAGTTTGATTGAGAACTTCAAAAATTATTAATGAGATTAGTGTGAAATTTGAATGAGTATTTTCAAAAGTTATTCATTTAGACGTCAATTTAGACGTCAATTCGCAACCGTTTTTCATGTAATTTTGCAGGCGCTATTGGCTGGTATTATGGTAACTTCCCTGGAAATTAGGCGAAGTTGGATTGAGAACTTCAAAAATTATTAATGAGATTAGTGTGAAATTTGATTGAGTATTTTTAAAAGTTATTCATTTAGACGTCAATTTAGACGTCAATTCGCAACCGTTTTCAATGTAATTTTGCAGGTACCATCGGCTGGTATTACGGCAACTTCCCTGTAAATTAGGCGAAGTTTGATTGAAAACTTCAAAAATTATTAATGAGATTAGTGTGAAATATGATTGAGTTTTTTAAAAGTTATTCATTTAGACGTCGATTTAGACGTCAATTCGCAACCGTTTTCAATGTAATTTTGCAGGCACTATTGGCTGGTATTACGGCAAAACTTCCCTGTAAATTAGGCGAAGTTTGATTGAGAACTTCAAAAATTATTAATGAGATTAGTGTGAAATTTGATTGAGTATTTTAAACGTTATTCATTTAGACGTCAATTAAGACGTCAATTCGCAACCGTTTTTCATGTAATTTTGCAGGCGCTATTGGCTGGTATTACGGCAACTTCCCTGTAAATTTTGCGAAGTTTGATTGAGTACTTCAAAAATTATTAATGAGAGAAGTGAGAAATTTGAATAAGTATTTTTAAAAGTTATTCCTTTAGACGTCAATTCAGACGTCAATTCGCAACCGTTTTCAATGTAATTTTGCAGGCACTATTGGCTGGTATTACGGCAACTTCCCTGTAAATTAGGCGAAGTTTGATTGAAAACTTCAAAAATTATTATTGAGATTAGTGTGAAATTTGATTGAGTTTTTTAAAAGTTATTCAATTAGACGTCGATTTAGACGTCAATTCGCAACCGTTTTCAATGTAATTTTGCAGGCACTATTGGCTGGTATTACGGCAAAACTTCCCTGTAAATTAGGCGAAGTTTGATTGAGAACTTCAAAAATTATTAATGAGATTAGTGTGAAATTTGAATGAGTATTTTTAAAAGTTATTTATTTAGACGTCAATTTAGACGTCAATTCGCAACCGTTTTTCATGTAATTTTGCAGGCGCTATTGGCTGGTATTATGGCAACTTCCCTGGAAATTAGGCGAAGTTTGATTGAGAACTTCAAAAATTATTATTGAGATTAGTGTGAAATTTGATTGAGTATTTTTAAAAGTTATTCATTTAGACGTCAATTTAGACGTCAATTCGCAACCGTTTTCAATGTAATTTTGCAGGTACCATCGGCTGGTATTACGGCAACTTCCCTGTAAATTAGGCGAAGTTTGATTGAGAACTTCAAAAATTATTAATGAGATTAGTGTGAAATTTGATTGAGTATTTTAAAAGTTATTCATTTAGACGTCAATTCAGAATTCAATTCGCAACCGTTTTTCATGTAATTTTGCAGGCGCTATTGGCTGGTATTACGGCAACTTCCCTGTAAATTTTGCGAAGTTTGATTGAGTACTTCAAAAATTATTAATGAGAGTAGTGTGAAATTTGAATAAGTATTTTTAAAAGTTATTCCTTTAGACGTCAATTCAGACGTCAATTCGCAACCGTTTTCAATGTAATTTTGCAGGCACTATTGGCTGGTATTACGGCAACTTCCCTGTAAATTACGCGAAGTTTGATTGAGAACTTCAAAAATTATTAATGAGATTAGTGTGAAATTTGAATGAGTATTTTTAAAAGTTATTCATTTAGACGTCCATTTAGACGTCAATTCGCAACCGTTTTCAATGTAATTTTGCTGGCACTATTGGCTGGTATTACGGCAACTTCCCTGTAAATTTGGCGAAGTTTGATTGAGAACTTCAAAAGGTATGAATGAGATTAGTGTTAAATTTGATTGAGTATTTTAAAAGTTATTCATTTAGCCGTCAATTAAGACGTCAATTCGCAACCGTTTTTCATGTAAATGTGCAGGCGCTATTGGCTGGTATTACGGCAACTTCCCTGTAAATTTTGCGAAGTTTGATTGAGTACTTCAAAAATTATTAATGAGAGTAGTGTGAAATTTGAATAAGTATTTTTAAAAGTTATTCCTTTAGACGTCAATTCAAACGTCAATTCGTAACCGTTTTCCATGATATTTTGCAGACACCATCGGCTGTTATTACGGCAACTTCCCTGTAAGCTTGGCGAAGTTTGATTGAGTACTTCAAAAGTTATGAATGAGATTAGTGTGAAATTTGATTGAGTTTTTTAAAAGTTATTCATTTAGACGTCGATTTAGACGTCAATTCGCAACCGTTTTCAATGTAATTTTGCAGGTACCATCGGCTGGTATTACGGCAACTTCCCTGTAAATTAGGCGAAGTTTGATTGAAAACTTCAAAAATTATTAATGAGATTAGTGTGAAATATGATTGAGTTTTTTAAAAGTTATTCATTTAGACGTCGATTTAGACGTCAATTCGCAACCGTTTTCAATGTAATTTTGCAGGCACTATTGGCTGGTATTACGGCAAAACTTCCCTGTAAATTAGGCGAAGTTTGATTGAGAACTTCAAAAATTATTAATGAGATTAGTGTGAAATTTGATTGAGTATTTTAAACGTTATTCATTTAGACGTCAATTAAGACGTCAATTCGCAACCGTTTTTCATGTAATTTTGCAGGCGCTATTGGCTGGTATTACGGCAACTTCCCTGTAAATTTTGCGAAGTTTGATTGAGTACTTCAAAAATTATTAATGAGAGAAGTGAGAAATTTGAATAAGTATTTTTAAAAGTTATTCCTTTAGACGTCAATTCAGACGTCAATTCGCAACCGTTTTCAATGTAATTTTGCAGGCACTATTGGCTGGTATTACGGCAACTTCCCTGTAAATTAGGCGAAGTTTGATTGAAAACTTCAAAAATTATTATTGAGATTAGTGTGAAATTTGATTGAGTTTTTTAAAAGTTATTCAATTAGACGTCGATTTAGACGTCAATTCGCAACCGTTTTCAATGTAATTTTGCAGGCACTATTGGCTGGTATTACGGCAAAACTTCCCTGTAAATTAGGCGAAGTTTGATTGAGAACTTCAAAAATTATTAATGAGATTAGTGTGAAATTTGAATGAGTATTTTTAAAAGTTATTTATTTAGACGTCAATTTAGACGTCAATTCGCAACCGTTTTTCATGTAATTTTGCAGGCGCTATTGGCTGGTATTATGGAAACTTCCCTGGAAATTAGGCGAAGTTTGATTGAGAACTTCAAAAATTATTATTGAGATTAGTGTGAAATTTGATTGAGTATTTTTAAAAGTTATTCATTTAGACGTCAATTTAGACGTCAATTCGCAACCGTTTTCAATGTAATTTTGCAGGTACCATCGGCTGGTATTACGGCAACTTCCCTGTAAATTAGGCGAAGTTTGATTGAGAACTTCAAAAATTATTAATGAGATTAGTGTGAAATTTGATTGAGTATTTTAAAAGTTATTCATTTAGACGTCAATTCAGAATTCAATTCGCAACCGTTTTCAATGTAATTTTGCTGGCACTATTGGCTGGTATTACGGCAACTTCCCTGTAAATTAGGCGAAGTTTGATTGAGAACTTCAAAAGGTATGAATGAGATTAGTGTTAAATTTGATTGAGTATTTTAAAAGTTATTCATTTAGACGTCAATTAAGACGTCAATTCGCAACCGTTTTTCATGTAATTTTGCAGGCGCTATTGGCTGGTATTACGGCAACTTCCCTGTAAATTTTGCGAAGTTTGATTGAGTACTTCAAAAATTATTAATGAGAGTAGTGTGAAATTTGAATAAGTATTTTTAAAAGTTATTCCTTTAGACGTCAATTCAGACGTCAATTCGCAACCGTTTTCAATGTAATTTTGCAGGCACTATTGGCTGGTATTACGGCAACTTCCCTGTAAATTACGCGAAGTTTGATTGAGAACTTCAAAAATTATTAATGAGATTAGTGTGAAATTTGAATGAGTATTTTTAAAAGTTATTCATTTAGACGTCCATTTAGACGTCAATTCGCAACCGTTTTCAATGTAATTTTGCTGGCACTATTGGCTGGTATTACGGCAACTTCCCTGTAAATTTGGCGAAGTTTGATTGAGAACTTCAAAAGGTATGAATGAGATTAGTGTTAAATTTGATTGAGTATTTTAAAAGTTATTCATTTAGCCGTCAATTAAGACGTCAATTCGCAACCGTTTTTCATGTAAATGTGCAGGCGCTATTGGCTGGTATTACGGCAACTTCCCTGTAAATTTTGCGAAGTTTGATTGAGTACTTCAAAAATTATTAATGAGAGTAGTGTGAAATTTGAATAAGTATTTTTAAAAGTTATTCCTTTAGACGTCAATTCAAACGTCAATTCGTAACCGTTTTCCATGATATTTTGCAGACACCATCGGCTGTTATTACGGCAACTTCCCTGTAAGCTTGGCGAAGTTTGATTGAGTACTTCAAAAGTTATGAATGAGATTAGTGTGAAATTTGATTGAGTTTTTTAAAAGTTATTCATTTAGACGTCGATTTAGACGTCAATTCGCAACCGTTTTCAATGTAATTTTGCAGGTACCATCGGCTGGTATTACGGCAACTTCCCTGTAAATTAGGCGCAGTTTGATTGAAAACTTCAAAAATTATTAATGAGATTAGTGTGAAATATGATTGAGTTTTTTAAAAGTTATTCATTTAGACGTCGATTTAGACGTCAATTCGCAACCGTTTTCAATGTAATTTTGCAGGCACTATTGGCTGGTATTACGGCAAAACTTCCCTGTAAATTAGGCGAAGTTTGATTGAGAACTTCAAAAATTATTAATGAGATTAGTGTGAAATTTGATTGAGTATTTTAAACGTTATTCATTTAGACGTCAATTAAGACGTCAATTCGCAACCGTTTTTCATGTAATTTTGCAGGCGCTATTGGCTGGTATTACGGCAACTTCCCTGTAAATTTTGCGAAGTTTGATTGAGTACTTCAAAAATTATTAATGAGAGAAGTGAGAAATTTGAATAAGTATTTTTAAAAGTTATTCCTTTAGACGTCAATTCAGACGTCAATTCGCAACCGTTTTCAATGTAATTTTGCAGGCACTATTGGCTGGTATTACGGCAACTTCCCTGTAAATTAGGCGAAGTTTGATTGAAAACTTCAAAAATTATTATTGAGATTAGTGTGAAATTTGATTGAGTTTTTTAAAAGTTATTCAATTAGACGTCGATTTAGACGTCAATTCGCAACCGTTTTCAATGTAATTTTGCAGGCACTATTGGCTGGTATTACGGCAAAACTTCCCTGTAAATTAGGCGAAGTTTGATTGAGAACTTCAAAAATTATTAATGAGATTAGTGTGAAATTTGAATGAGTATTTTTAAAAGTTATTTATTTAGACGTCAATTTAGACGTCAATTCGCAACCGTTTTTCATGTAATTTTGCAGGCGCTATTGGCTGGTATTATGGAAACTTCCCTGGAAATTAGGCGAAGTTTGATTGAGAACTTCAAAAATTATTATTGAGATTAGTGTGAAATTTGATTGAGTATTTTTAAAAGTTATTCATTTAGACGTCAATTTAGACGTCAATTCGCAACCGTTTTCAATGTAATTTTGCAGGTACCATCGGCTGGTATTACGGCAACTTCCCTGTAAATTAGGCGAAGTTTGATTGAGAACTTCAAAAATTATTAATGAGATTAGTGTGAAATTTGATTGAGTATTTTAAAAGTTATTCATTTAGACGTCAATTCAGAATTCAATTCGCAACCGTTTTCAATGTAATTTTGCTGGCACTATTGGCTGGTATTACGGCAACTTCCCTGTAAATTAGGCGAAGTTTGATTGAGAACTTCAAAAGGTATGAATGAGATTAGTGTTAAATTTGATTGAGTATTTTAAAAGTTATTCATTTAGACGTCAATTAAGACGTCAATTCGCAACCGTTTTTCATGTAATTTTGCAGGCGCTATTGGCTGGTATTACGGCAACTTCCCTGTAAATTTTGCGAAGTTTGATTGAGTACTTCAAAAATTATTAATGAGAGTAGTGTGAAATTTGAATAAGTATTTTTAAAAGTTATTCCTTTAGACGTCAATTCAGACGTCAATTCGCAACCGTTTTCAATGTAATTTTGCAGGCACTATTGGCTGGTATTACGGCAACTTCCCTGTAAATTACGCGAAGTTTGATTGAGAACTTCAAAAATTATTAATGAGATTAGTGTGAAATTTGAATGAGTATTTTTAAAAGTTATTCATTTAGACGTCCATTTAGACGTCAATTCGCAACCGTTTTCAATGTAATTTTGCTGGCACTATTGGCTGGTATTACGGCAACTTCCCTGTAAATTTGGCGAAGTTTGATTGAGAACTTCAAAAGGTATGAATGAGATTAGTGTTAAATTTGATTGAGTATTTTAAAAGTTATTCATTTAGACGTCAATTAAGACGTCAATTCGCAACCGTTTTTCATGTAAATGTGCAGGCGCTATTGGCTGGTATTACGGCAACTTCCCTGTAAATTTTGCGAAGTTTGATTGAGTACTTCAAAAATTATTAATGAGAGTAGTGTGAAATTTGAATGAGTATTTTTAAAAGTTATTCATTTAGACGTCAATTCAAACGTCAATTCGTAACCGTTTTCCATGATATTTTGCAGACACCATCGGCTGTTATTACGGCAACTTCCCTGTAAGCTTGGCGAAGTTTGATTGAGTACTTCAAAAGTTATGAATGAGATTAGTGTGAAATTTGATTGAGTTTTTTAAAAGTTATTCATTTAGACGTCGATTTAGACGTCAATTCGCAACCGTTTTCAATGTAATTTTGCAGGTACCATCGGCTGGTATTACGGCAACTTCCCTGTAAATTAGGCGAAGTTTGATTGAGAACTTCAAAAATTATTAATGAGATTAGTGTGAAATTTGATTGAGTTTTTTAAAAGTTATTCATTTAGACGTCAATTCAGACGTCAATTCGCAACCGTTTTCAATGTAATTTTGCAGGCACTATTGGCTGGTATTACGGCAACTTCCCTGTAAATTAGGTGAAGTTTGAATGAGAACTTTAAAAATTATTAATGAGATTAGTGTGAAATTTGAATGAGTATTTTTAAAAGTTATTCATTTAGACGTCAATTTAGACGTCAATTCGCAACCGTTTTTCATGTAATTTTGCAGGCGCTATTGGCTGGTATTATGGCAACTTCCCTGTAAATTAGGCGAAGTTTGATTGAGAACTTCAAAAATTATTAATGAGATTAGTGTGAAATTTGATTGAGTATTTTTAAAAGTTATTCATTTAGACGTCAATTTAGACGTCAATTCGCAACCGTTTTCAATGTAATTTTGCAGGTACCATCGGCTGGTATTACGGCAACTTCCCTGTAAATTAGGCGAAGTTTGATTGAAAAATTCAAAAGGTATGAATGAGATTAGTGTTAATTTTGATTGAGTATTTTAAAAGTTATTCATTTAGACGTCAATTAAGACGTCAATTCGCAACCGTTTTTCGTGTAATTTTGCAGGCGATATTGGCTGGTATTACGGCAACTTCCCTGTAAATTTGGCGAAGTTTGATTGAGTACTTCAAAAATTATTAATGAGAGTAGTGTGAAATTTGAATAAGTATTTTTAAATGTTATTCCTTTAGACGTCAATTCAGACGTCAATTCGCAACCGTTTTCTATGATATTTTGCAGACACCATCGGCTGTTATTACGGCAACTTCCCTGTAAGCTTGGTGAAGTTTGATTAAGTACTTCAAAAGTTATAAATGAGATTAGTGTGAAATTTGATTGAGTTTTTTTAAAAGTTATTCATTTAGACGTCGATTTAGACGTCAATTCGCAACCGTTTTTCATGTAATTTTGCAGGTACCATCGGCTGGTATTACGGCAACTTCCCTGTAAATTAGGCGAAGTTTGATTGAGAACTTCAAAAATTATTAATGAGATTAGTGTGAAATTTGAATGAGTATTTTTAAAAGGTATTCATTTAGACGTCAATTTAGACGTCAATTCGCAACCGTTTTCAATGTAATTTTGCAGGTACCATCGGCTGGTATTACGGCAACTTCCCTGTAAATTAGGCGAAGTTTGATTGAGAACTTCAAAAATTATTATTGAGATTAGTGTGAAATTTGATTGAGTATTTTAAAAGTTATTCATTTAGACGTCAATTCAGAATTCAATTCGCAACCGTTTTCAATGTAATTTTGCTGGCACTATTGGCTGGTATTACGGCAACTTCCCTGTAAATTAGGCGAAGTTTGATTGAGAACTTCAAAAGGTATGAATGAGATTAGTGTTAAATTTGATTGAGTATTTTAAAAGTTATTCATTTAGACGTCAATTAAGACGTCAATTCGCAACCGTTTTTCATGTAATTTTGCAGGCGCTATTGGCTGGTATTACGGCAACTTCCCTGTAAATTTTGCGAAGTTTGATTGAGTACTTCAAAAATTATTAATGAGAGTAGTGTGAAATTTGAATAAGTATTTTTAAAAGTTATTCCTTTAGACGTCAATTCAGACGTCAATTCGCAACCGTTTTCAATGTAATTTTGCAGGCACTATTGGCTGGTATTACGGCAACTTCCCTGTAAATTACGCGAAGTTTGATTGAGAACTTCAAAAATTATTAATGAGATTAGTGTGAAATTTGAATGAGTATTTTTAAAAGTTATTCATTTAGACGTCCATTTAGACGTCAATTCGCAACCGTTTTCAATGTAATTTTGCTGGCACTATTGGCTGGTATTACGGCAACTTCCCTGTAAATTTGGCGAAGTTTGATTGAGAACTTCAAAAGGTATGAATGAGATTAGTGTTAAATTTGATTGAGTATTTTAAAAGTTATTCATTTAGCCGTCAATTAAGACGTCAATTCGCAACCGTTTTTCATGTAAATGTGCAGGCGCTATTGGCTGGTATTACGGCAACTTCCCTGTAAATTTTGCGAAGTTTGATTGAGTACTTCAAAAATTATTAATGAGAGTAGTGTGAAATTTGAATAAGTATTTTTAAAAGTTATTCCTTTAGACGTCAATTCAAACGTCAATTCGTAACCGTTTTCCATGATATTTTGCAGACACCATCGGCTGTTATTACGGCAACTTCCCTGTAAGCTTGGCGAAGTTTGATTGAGTACTTCAAAAGTTATGAATGAGATTAGTGTGAAATTTGATTGAGTTTTTTAAAAGTTATTCATTTAGACGTCGATTTAGACGTCAATTCGCAACCGTTTTCAATGTAATTTTGCAGGTACCATCGGCTGGTATTACGGCAACTTCCCTGTAAATTAGGCGCAGTTTGATTGAAAACTTCAAAAATTATTAATGAGATTAGTGTGAAATATGATTGAGTTTTTTAAAAGTTATTCATTTAGACGTCGATTTAGACGTCAATTCGCAACCGTTTTCAATGTAATTTTGCAGGCACTATTGGCTGGTATTACGGCAAAACTTCCCTGTAAATTAGGCGAAGTTTGATTGAGAACTTCAAAAATTATTAATGAGATTAGTGTGAAATTTGATTGAGTATTTTAAACGTTATTCATTTAGACGTCAATTAAGACGTCAATTCGCAACCGTTTTTCATGTAATTTTGCAGGCGCTATTGGCTGGTATTACGGCAACTTCCCTGTAAATTTTGCGAAGTTTGATTGAGTACTTCAAAAATTATTAATGAGAGAAGTGAGAAATTTGAATAAGTATTTTTAAAAGTTATTCCTTTAGACGTCAATTCAGACGTCAATTCGCAACCGTTTTCAATGTAATTTTGCAGGCACTATTGGCTGGTATTACGGCAACTTCCCTGTAAATTAGGCGAAGTTTGATTGAAAACTTCAAAAATTATTATTGAGATTAGTGTGAAATTTGATTGAGTTTTTTAAAAGTTATTCAATTAGACGTCGATTTAGACGTCAATTCGCAACCGTTTTCAATGTAATTTTGCAGGCACTATTGGCTGGTATTACGGCAAAACTTCCCTGTAAATTAGGCGAAGTTTGATTGAGAACTTCAAAAATTATTAATGAGATTAGTGTGAAATTTGAATGAGTATTTTTAAAAGTTATTTATTTAGACGTCAATTTAGACGTCAATTCGCAACCGTTTTTCATGTAATTTTGCAGGCGCTATTGGCTGGTATTATGGAAACTTCCCTGGAAATTAGGCGAAGTTTGATTGAGAACTTCAAAAATTATTATTGAGATTAGTGTGAAATTTGATTGAGTATTTTTAAAAGTTATTCATTTAGACGTCAATTTAGACGTCAATTCGCAACCGTTTTCAATGTAATTTTGCAGGTACCATCGGCTGGTATTACGGCAACTTCCCTGTAAATTAGGCGAAGTTTGATTGAGAACTTCAAAAATTATTAATGAGATTAGTGTGAAATTTGATTGAGTATTTTAAAAGTTATTCATTTAGACGTCAATTCAGAATTCAATTCGCAACCGTTTTCAATGTAATTTTGCTGGCACTATTGGCTGGTATTACGGCAACTTCCCTGTAAATTAGGCGAAGTTTGATTGAGAACTTCAAAAGGTATGAATGAGATTAGTGTTAAATTTGATTGAGTATTTTAAAAGTTATTCATTTAGACGTCAATTAAGACGTCAATTCGCAACCGTTTTTCATGTAATTTTGCAGGCGCTATTGGCTGGTATTACGGCAACTTCCCTGTAAATTTTGCGAAGTTTGATTGAGTACTTCAAAAATTATTAATGAGAGTAGTGTGAAATTTGAATAAGTATTTTTAAAAGTTATTCCTTTAGACGTCAATTCAGACGTCAATTCGCAACCGTTTTCAATGTAATTTTGCAGGCACTATTGGCTGGTATTACGGCAACTTCCCTGTAAATTACGCGAAGTTTGATTGAGAACTTCAAAAATTATTAATGAGATTAGTGTGAAATTTGAATGAGTATTTTTAAAAGTTATTCATTTAGACGTCCATTTAGACGTCAATTCGCAACCGTTTTCAATGTAATTTTGCTGGCACTATTGGCTGGTATTACGGCAACTTCCCTGTAAATTTGGCGAAGTTTGATTGAGAACTTCAAAAGGTATGAATGAGATTAGTGTTAAATTTGATTGAGTATTTTAAAAGTTATTCATTTAGACGTCAATTAAGACGTCAATTCGCAACCGTTTTTCATGTAAATGTGCAGGCGCTATTGGCTGGTATTACGGCAACTTCCCTGTAAATTTTGCGAAGTTTGATTGAGTACTTCAAAAATTATTAATGAGAGTAGTGTGAAATTTGAATGAGTATTTTTAAAAGTTATTCATTTAGACGTCAATTCAAACGTCAATTCGTAACCGTTTTCCATGATATTTTGCAGACACCATCGGCTGTTATTACGGCAACTTCCCTGTAAGCTTGGCGAAGTTTGATTGAGTACTTCAAAAGTTATGAATGAGATTAGTGTGAAATTTGATTGAGTTTTTTAAAAGTTATTCATTTAGACGTCGATTTAGACGTCAATTCGCAACCGTTTTCAATGTAATTTTGCAGGTACCATCGGCTGGTATTACGGCAACTTCCCTGTAAATTAGGCGAAGTTTGATTGAGAACTTCAAAAATTATTAATGAGATTAGTGTGAAATTTGATTGAGTTTTTTAAAAGTTATTCATTTAGACGTCAATTCAGACGTCAATTCGCAACCGTTTTCAATGTAATTTTGCAGGCACTATTGGCTGGTATTACGGCAACTTCCCTGTAAATTAGGTGAAGTTTGAATGAGAACTTTAAAAATTATTAATGAGATTAGTGTGAAATTTGAATGAGTATTTTTAAAAGTTATTCATTTAGACGTCAATTTAGACGTCAATTCGCAACCGTTTTTCATGTAATTTTGCAGGCGCTATTGGCTGGTATTATGGCAACTTCCCTGTAAATTAGGCGAAGTTTGATTGAGAACTTCAAAAATTATTAATGAGATTAGTGTGAAATTTGATTGAGTATTTTTAAAAGTTATTCATTTAGACGTCAATTTAGACGTCAATTCGCAACCGTTTTCAATGTAATTTTGCAGGTACCATCGGCTGGTATTACGGCAACTTCCCTGTAAATTAGGCGAAGTTTGATTGAAAAATTCAAAAGGTATGAATGAGATTAGTGTTAATTTTGATTGAGTATTTTAAAAGTTATTCATTTAGACGTCAATTAAGACGTCAATTCGCAACCGTTTTTCGTGTAATTTTGCAGGCGATATTGGCTGGTATTACGGCAACTTCCCTGTAAATTTGGCGAAGTTTGATTGAGTACTTCAAAAATTATTAATGAGAGTAGTGTGAAATTTGAATAAGTATTTTTAAATGTTATTCCTTTAGACGTCAATTCAGACGTCAATTCGCAACCGTTTTCTATGATATTTTGCAGACACCATCGGCTGTTATTACGGCAACTTCCCTGTAAGCTTGGTGAAGTTTGATTAAGTACTTCAAAAGTTATAAATGAGATTAGTGTGAAATTTGATTGAGTTTTTTTAAAAGTTATTCATTTAGACGTCGATTTAGACGTCAATTCGCAACCGTTTTTCATGTAATTTTGCAGGTACCATCGGCTGGTATTACGGCAACTTCCCTGTAAATTAGGCGAAGTTTGATTGAGAACTTCAAAAATTATTAATGAGATTAGTGTGAAATTTGAATGAGTATTTTTAAAAGGTATTCATTTAGACGTCAATTTAGACGTCAATTCGCAACCGTTTTCAATGTAATTTTGCAGGTACCATCGGCTGGTATTACGGCAACTTCCCTGTAAATTAGGCGAAGTTTGATTGAGAACTTCAAAAATTATTATTGAGATTAGTGTGAAATTTGATTGAGTATTTTAAAAGTTATTCATTTAGACGTCAATTCAGAATTCAATTCGCAACCGTTTTCAATGTAATTTTGCTGGCACTATTGGCTGGTATTACGGCAACTTCCCTGTAAATTAGGCGAAGTTTGATTGAGAACTTCAAAAGGTATGAATGAGATTAGTGTTAAATTTGATTGAGTATTTTAAAAGTTATTCATTTAGACGTCAATTAAGACGTCAATTCGCAACCGTTTTTCATGTAATTTTGCAGGCGCTATTGGCTGGTATTACGGCAACTTCCCTGTAAATTTTGCGAAGTTTGATTGAGTACTTCAAAAATTATTAATGAGAGTAGTGTGAAATTTGAATAAGTATTTTTAAAAGTTATTCCTTTAGACGTCAATTCAGACGTCAATTCGCAACCGTTTTCAATGTAATTTTGCAGGCACTATTGGCTGGTATTACGGCAACTTCCCTGTAAATTAGGCGAAGTTTGATTGAGAACTTCAAAAATTATTAATGAGATTAGTGTGAAATTTGAATGAGTATTTTTAAAAGTTATTCATTTAGACGTCAATTTAGACGTCAATTCGCAACCGTTTTTCATGTAATTTTGCAGGCGCTATTGGCTGGTATTATTGCAACTTCCCTGGAAATTAGGCAAAGTTTGATTGAGAACTTCAAAAATTATTAATGAGATTAGTGTGAAATTTGATTGAGTCTATTCAGAATTCAATTCGCAACCGTTTTCAATGTAATTTTGCTGGCACTATTGGCTGGTATTACGGCAACTTCCCTGTAAATTAGGCGAAGTTTGATTGAGAACTTCAAAAGGTATGAATGAGATTAGTGTTAAATTTGATTGAGTATTTTAAAAGTTATTCATTTAGACGTCAATTAAGACGTCAATTCGCAACCGTTTTTCATGTAATTTTGCAGGCGCTATTGGCTGGTATTACGGCAACTTCCCTGTAAATTTTGCGAAGTTTGATTGAGTACTTCAAAAATTATTAATGAGAGTAGTGTGAAATTTGAATAAGTATTTTTAAAAGTTATTCCTTTAGACGTCAATTCAGACGTCAATTCGCAACCGTTTTCAATGTAATTTTGCAGGCACTATTGGCTGGTATTACGGCAACTTCCCTGTAAATTAGGCGAAGTTTGATTGAGAACTTCAAAAATTATTAATGAGATTAGTGTGAAATTTGAATGAGTATTTTTAAAAGTTATTCATTTAGACGTCGATTTAGACGTCAATTCGCAACCGTTTTTCATGTAATTTTGCAGGCGCTATTGGCTGGTATTATTGCAACTTCCCTGGAAATTAGGCGAAGTTTGATTGTGAACTTCAAAAATTATTAATGAGATTAGTGTGAAATTTGATTGAGTATTTTTAAAAGTTATTCATTTAGACGTCAATTTAGACGTCAATTCGCAACCGTTTTCTATGATATTTTGCAGACACCATCGGCTGTTATTACGGCAACTTCCCTGTAAGCTTGGTGAAGTTTGATTAAGTACTTCAAAAGTTATAAATGAGATTAGTGTGAAATTTGATTGAGTTTTTTAAAAGTTATTCATTTAGACGTCGATTTAGACGTCAATTCGCAACCGTTTTCAATGTAATTTTGCAGGTACCATCGGCTGGTATTACGGCAACTTCCCTGTAAATTAGGCGAAGTTTGATTGAGAACTTCAAAAATTATTAATGAGATTAGTGTGAAATTTGATTGAGTATTTTAAAAGTTATTCATTTAGACGTCAATTCAGAATTCAATTCGCAACCGTTTTCAATGTAATTTTGCTGGCACTATTGGCTGGTATTACGGCAACTTCCCTGTAAATTAGGCGAAGTTTGATTGAGAACTTCAAAAGGTATGAATGAGATTAGTGTTAAATTTGATTGAGTATTTTAAAAGTTATTCATTTAGACGTCAATTAAGACGTCAATTCGCAACCGTTTTTCATGTAATTTTGCAGGCGCTATTGGCTGATATTACGGCAACTTCCCTGTAAATTTTGCGAAGTTTGATTGAGTACTTCAAAAATTATTAATGAGAGTAGTGTGAAATTTGAATAAGTATTTTTAAAAGTTATTCCTTTAGACGTCAATTCAGACGTCAATTCGCAACCGTTTTCAATGTAATTTTGCAGGCGCTATTGGCTGGTATTATGGCAACTTCCCTGGAAATTAGGCGAAGTTTGATTGAGAACTTCAAAACTTATTAATGAGATTAGTGTGAAATTTGATTGAGTATTTTTAAAAGTTATTCATTTAGACGTCAATTTAGACGTCAATTCGCAACCGTTTTCAATGTAATTTTGCAGGTACCATCGGCTGGTATTACGGCAACTTCCCTGTAAATTAGGCGAAGTTTGATTGAAAACTTCAAAAATTATTAATGAGATTAGTGTGAAATTTGATTGAGATTTTTAAAAGTTATTCATTTAGACGTCGATTTAGACGTCAATTCGCAACCGTTTTCAATGTAATTTCGCAGGCACTATTGGCTGGTATTACGGCAAAACTTCCCTGTAAATTAGGCGAAGTTTGATTGAGAACTTCAAAAATTATTAATGAGGTTAGTGTGAAATTTGAATGAGTATTTTTAAAAGTTATTCATTTAGACGTCAATTTAGACGTCAATTCGCAACCGTTTTTCATGTAATTTTGCAGGCGCTATTGGCTGGTATTATGGCAACTGCCCTGTAAATTAGGCGAAGTTTGATTGAGAACTTCAAAAATTATTAATGAGATTAGTGTGAAATTTGATTGAGTATTTTTAAAAGTTATTCATTTAGACGTCAATTTAGACGTCAATTCGCAACCGTTTTCAATGTAATTTTGCAGGTACCATCGGCTGGTATTACGGCAACTTCCCTGTAAATTAGGCGAAGTTTGATTGAAAAATTCAAAAGGTATGAATGAGATTAGTGTTAATTTTGATTGAGTATTTTAAAAGTTATTCATTTAGACGTCAATTTAGACGTCAATTCGCAACCGTTTTTCGTGTAATTTTGCAGGCGATATTGGCTGGTATTACGGCAACTTCCCTGTAAATTTGGCGAAGTTTGATTGAGTACTTCAAAAATTATTAATGAGAGTAGTGTGAAATTTGAATAAGTATTTTTAAATGTTATTCCTTTAGACGTCAATTCAGACGTCAATTCGCAACCGTTTTCTATGATATTTTGCAGACACCATCGGCTGTTATTACGGCAACTTCCCTGTAAGCTTGGTGAAGTTTGATTAAGTACTTCAAAAGTTATAAATGAGATTAGTGTGAAATTTGATTGAGTTTTTTTAAAAGTTATTCATTTAGACGTCGATTTAGACGTCAATTCGCAACCGTTTTTCATGTAATTTTGCAGGTACCATCGGCTGGTATTACGGCAACTTCCCTGTAAATTAGGCGAAGTTTGATTGAGAACTTCAAAAATTATTAATGAGATTAGTGTGAAATTTGAATGAGTATTTTAAAAGTTATTCATTTAGACGTCAATTCAGAATTCAATTCGCAACCGTTTTCAATGTAATTTTGCTGGCACTATTGGCTGGTATTACGGCAACTTCCCTGTAAATTAGGCGAAGTTTGATTGAGAACTTCAAAAGGTATGAATGAGATTAGTGTTAAATTTGATTGAGTATTTTAAAAGTTATTCATTTAGACGTCAATTAAGACGTCAATTCGCAACCGTTTTTCATGTAATTTTGCAGGCGCTATTGGCTGGTATTACGGCAACTTCCCTGTAAATTTTGCGAAGTTTGATTGAGTACTTCAAAAATTATTAATGAGAGTAGTGTGAAATTTGAATAAGTATTTTTAAAAGTTATTCCTTTAGACGTCAATTCAGACGTCAATTCGCAACCGTTTTCAATGTAATTTTGCAGGCACTATTGGCTGGTATTACGGCAACTTCCCTGTAAATTAGGCGAAGTTTGATTGAGAACTTCAAAAATTATTAATGAGATTAGTGTGAAATTTGAATGAGTATTTTTAAAAGTTATTCATTTAGACGTCAATTTAGACGTCAATTCGCAACCGTTTTTCATGTAATTTTGCAGGCGCTATTGGCTGGTATTATTGCAACTTCCCTGGAAATTAGGCAAAGTTTGATTGAGAACTTCAAAAATTATTAATGAGATTAGTGTGAAATTTGATTGAGTCTATTCAGAATTCAATTCGCAACCGTTTTCAATGTAATTTTGCTGGCACTATTGGCTGGTATTACGGCAACTTCCCTGTAAATTAGGCGAAGTTTGATTGAGAACTTCAAAAGGTATGAATGAGATTAGTGTTAAATTTGATTGAGTATTTTAAAAGTTATTCATTTAGACGTCAATTAAGACGTCAATTCGCAACCGTTTTTCATGTAATTTTGCAGGCGCTATTGGCTGGTATTACGGCAACTTCCCTGTAAATTTTGCGAAGTTTGATTGAGTACTTCAAAAATTATTAATGAGAGTAGTGTGAAATTTGAATAAGTATTTTTAAAAGTTATTCCTTTAGACGTCAATTCAGACGTCAATTCGCAACCGTTTTCAATGTAATTTTGCAGACACCATCGGCTGTTATTACGGCAACTTCCCTGTAAGCTTGGTGAAGTTTGATTAAGTACTTCAAAAGTTATAAATGAGATTAGTGTGAAATTTGATTGAGTTTTTTAAAAGTTATTCATTTAGACGTCGATTTAGACGTCAATTCGCAACCGTTTTCAATGTAATTTTGCAGGTACCATCGGCTGGTATTACGGCAACTTCCCTGTAAATTAGGCGAAGTTTGATTGAGAACTTCAAAAATTATTAATGAGATTAGTGTGAAATTTGATTGAGTATTTTAAAAGTTATTCATTTAGACGTCAATTCAGAATTCAATTCGCAACCGTTTTCAATGTAATTTTGCTGGCACTATTGGCTGGTATTACGGCAACTTCCCTGTAAATTAGGCGAAGTTTGATTGAGAACTTCAAAAGGTATGAATGAGATTAGTGTTAAATTTGATTGAGTATTTTAAAAGTTATTCATTTAGACGTCAATTAAGACGTCAATTCGCAACCGTTTTTCATGTAATTTTGCAGGCGCTATTGGCTGGTATTACGGCAACTTCCCTGTAAATTTTGCGAAGTTTGATTGAGTACTTCAAAAATTATTAATAAGAGTAGTGTGAAATTTGAATAAGTATTTTTAAAAGTTATTCCTTTAGACGTCAATTCAGACGTCAATTCGCAACCGTTTTCAATGTAATTTTGCAGGCGCTATTGGCTGGTATTATGGCAACTTCCCTGGAAATTAGGCGAAGTTTGATTGAGAACTTCAAAACTTATTAATGAGATTAGTGTGAAATTTGATTGAGTATTTTTAAAAGTTATTCATTTAGACGTCAATTTAGACGTCAATTCGCAACCGTTTTCAATGTAATTTTGCAGGTACCATCGGCTGGTATTACGGCAACTTCCCTGTAAATTAGGCGAAGTTTGATTGAAAACTTCAAAAATTATTAATGAGATTAGTGTGAAATTTGATTGAGATTTTTAAAAGTTATTCATTTAGACGTCGATTTAGACGTCAATTCGCAACCGTTTTCAATGTAATTTTGCAGGCACTATTGGCTGGTATTACGGCAAAACTTCCCTGTAAATTAGGCGAAGTTTGATTGAGAACTTCAAAAATTATTAATGAGATTAGTGTGAAATTTGAATGAGTATTTTTAAAAGTTATTCATTTAGACGTCAATTTAGACGTCAATTCGCAACCGTTTTTCATGTAATTTTGCAGGCGCTATTGGCTGGTATTATGGCAACTGCCCTGTAAATTAGGCGAAGTTTGATTGAGAACTTCAAAAATTATTAATGAGATTAGTGTGAAATTTGATTGAGTATTTTTAAAAGTTATTCATTTAGACGTCAATTTAGACGTCAATTCGCAACCGTTTTCAATGTAATTTTGCAGGTACCATCGGCTGGTATTACGGCAACTTCCCTGTAAATTAGGCGAAGTTTGATTGAAAAATTCAAAAGGTATGAATGAGATTAGTGTTAATTTTGATTGAGTATTTTAAAAGTTATTCATTTAGACGTCAATTTAGACGTCAATTCGCAACCGTTTTTCGTGTAATTTTGCAGGCGATATTGGCTGGTATTACGGCAACTTCCCTGTAAATTTGGCGAAGTGTGATTGAGTACTTCAAAAATTATTAATGAGAGTAGTGTGAAATTTGAATAAGTATTTTTAAAAGTTATTCCTTTAGACGTCAATTCAGACGTCAATTCGCAACCGTTTTCTATGATATTTTGCAGACACCATCAGCTGTTATTACGGCAACTTCCCTGTAAGCTTGGTGAAGTTTGATTAAGTACTTCAAAAGTTATAAATGAGATTAGTGTGAAATTTGATTGAGTTTTTTAAAAGTTATTCATTTAGACGTCGATTTAGACGTCAATTCGCAACCGTTTTTCATGTAATTTTGCAGGTACCATCGGCTGGTATTACGGCAACTTCCCTGTAAATTACGCGAAGTTTGATTGAGAACTTCAAAAATTATTAATGAGATTAGTGTGAAATTTGATTGAGTATTTTCAAAGTTATTCATTTAGACGTCAATTCAGAATTCAATTCGCAACCGTTTTCAATGTAATTTTGCTGGCACTATTGGCTGGTATTACGGCAACTTCCCAGTAAATTAGGCGAAGTTTGATTGAGAACTTCAAAAGGTATGAATGAGATTGGTGTTAAATTTGATTGAGTATTTTAAAAGTTATTCATTTAGACGTCAATTAAGACGTCAATTCGAAACCGTTTTTCATGTAATTTTGCAGGCGCTATTGGCTGGTATTACGGCAACTTCCCTGTAAATTTTGCGAAGTTTGATTGAGTACTTCAAAAATTATTAATGAGAGTAGTGTGAAATTTGAATAAGTATTTTTAAAAGTTATTCCTTTAGACGTCAATTCAGACGTCAATTCGCAACCGTTTTCAATGTAATTTTGCAGGCGCTATTGGCTGGTATTACGGCAACTTCCCTGTAAATTAGGCGAAGTTTGATTGAGAACTTCAAAAATTATTAATGAGATTAGTGTGAAATTTGAATGAGTATTTTTAAAAGTTATTCATTTAGACGTCAATTTAGACGTCAATTCGCAACCGTTTTTCATGTAATTTTGCAGGCGCTATTGGCTGGTATTATTGCAACTTCCCTGGAAATTTGGCGAAGTTTGATTGAGAACTTCAAAAATTATTAATGAGATTAGTGTGAAATTTGATTGAGTATTTTTAAAAGTTATTCATTTAGACGTCAATTTAGATGTCAATTCGCAACCGTTTTCAATGTAATTTTGCAGACACCATCGGCTGTTATTACGGCAACTTTCCTGTAAGCTTGGTGAAGTGTGATTAAGTACTTCAAAAGTTATAAATGAGATTAGTGTGAAATTTGATTGAGTTTTTTTAAAGTTATTCATTTAGACGTCGATTTAGACGTCAATTCGCAACCGTTTTTCATGTAATTTTGCAGGTACCATCGGCTGGTATTACGGCAACTTCCCTGTAAATTAGGCGAAGTTTGATTGAGAACTTCAAAAATTATTAATGAGATTAGTGTGAAATTTGAATGAGTATTTTTAAAAGTTATTCATTTAGACGTCAATTTAGACGTCAATTCGCAACCGTTTTCAATGTAATTTTGCAGGTACCATCGGCTGGTATTACGGCAACTTCCCTGTAAATTAGGCGAAGTTTGATTGAGAACTTCAAAAATTATTAATGAGATTAGTGTGAAATTTGATTGAGTATTTTAAAAGTTATTCATTTAGACGTCAATTCAGAATTCAATTCGCAACCGTTTTCAATGTAATTTTGCTGGCACTATTGGCTGGTATTACGGCAACTTCCCTGTAAATTAGGCGAAGTTTGATTGAGAACTTCAAAAGGTATGAATGAGATTAGTGTTAAATTTGATTGAGTATTTTAAAAGTTATTCATTTAGACGTCAATTAAGACGTCAATTCGCAACCGTTTTTCATGTAATTTTGCAGGCGCTATTGGCTGGTATTACGGCAACTTCCCTGTAAATTTTGCGAAGTTTGATTGAGTACTTCAAAAATTATTAATGAGAGTAGTGTGAAATTTGATTAAGTATTTTTAAAAGTTATTCCTTTAGACGTCAATTCAGACGTCAATTCGCAACCGTTTTCAATGTAATTTTGCAGGCGCTATTGGCTGGTATTATGGCAACTTCCCTGGAAATTAGGCGAAGTTTGATTGAGAACTTCAAAAATTATTAATGAGATTAGTGTGAAATTTGATTGAGTATTTTTAAAAGTTATTCATTTAGACGTCAATTTAGACGTCAATTCGCAACCGTTTTCAATGTAATTTTGCAGGTACCATCGGCTGGTATTACTGCAACTTCCCTGTAAATTAGGCGAAGTTTGATTGAAAACTTCAAAAATTATTAATGAGATTAGTGTGAAATTTGATTGAGTATTTTAAAAGTTATTCATTTAGACGTCAATTCAGAATTCAATTCGCAACCGTTTTCAATGTAATTTTGCTGGCACTATTGGCTGGTATTACGGCAACTTCCCTGTAAATTAGGCGAAGTTTGATTGAGAACTTCAAAAGGTATGAATGAGATTAGTGTTAAATTTGATTGAGTATTTTAAAAGTTATTCATTTAGACGTCAATTAAGACGTCAATTCGCAACCGTTTTTCATGTAATTTTGCAGGCGCTATTGGCTGGTATTACGGCAACTTCCCTGTAAATTTTGCGAAGTTTGATTGAGTACTTCAAAAATTATTAATGAGAGTAGTGTGAAATTTGAATAAGTATTTTTAAAAGTTATTCCTTTAGACGTCAATTCAGACGTCAATTCGCAACCGTTTTCAATGTAATTTTGCAGGCACTATTGGCTGGTATTACGGCAACTTCCCTGTAAATTAGGCGAAGTTTGATTGAGTACTTCAAAAATTATTAATGAGAGTAGTGTGAAATTTGAATAAGTATTTTTAAAAGTTATTCCTTTAGACGTCAATTCAGACGTCAATTCGCAACCGTTTTCAATGTAATTTTGCAGGCGCTATTGGCTGGTATTACGGCAACTTCCCTGTAAATTAGGCGAAGTTTGATTGAGAACTTCAAAAATTATTAATGAGATTAGTGTGAAATTTGAATGAGTATTTTTAAAAGTTATTCATTTAGACGTCAATTTAGACGTCAATTCGCAACCGTTTTTCATGTAATTTTGCAGGCGCTATTGGCTGGTATTATTGCAACTTCCCTGGAAATTTGGCGAAGTTTGATTGAGAACTTCAAAAATTATTAATGAGATTAGTGTGAAATTTGATTGAGTATTTTTAAAAGTTATTCATTTAGACGTCAATTTAGACGTCAATTCGCAACCGTTTTCAATGTAATTTTGCAGACACCATCGGCTGTTATTACGGCAACTTTCCTGTAAGCTTGGTGAAGTTTGATTAAGTACTTCAAAAGTTATAAATGAGATTAGTGTGAAATTTGATTGAGTTTTTTAAAAGTTATTCATTTAGACGTCGATTTAGACGTCAATTCGCAACCGTTTTTCATGTAATTTTGCAGGTACCATCGGCTGGTATTACGGCAACTTCCCTGTAAATTAGGCGAAGTTTGATTGAGAACTTCAAAAATTATTAATGAGATTAGTGTGAAATTTGAATGAGTATTTTTAAAAGTTATTCATTTAGACGTCAATTTAGACGTCAATTCGCAACCGTTTTCAATGTAATTTTGCAGGTACCATCGGCTGGTATTACGGCAACTTCCCTGTAAATTAGGCGAAGTTTGATTGAAAACTTCAAAAATTATTAATGAGATTAGTGTGAAATTTGATTGAGTATTTTAAAAGTTATTCATTTAGACGTCAATTCAGAATTCAATTCGCAACCGTTTTCAATGTAATTTTGCTGGCACTATTGGCTGGTATTACGGCAACTTCCCTGTAAATTAGGCGAAGTTTGATTGAGAACTTCAAAAGGTATGAATGAGATTAGTGTTAAATTTGATTGAGTATTTTAAAAGTTATTCATTTAGACGTCAATTAAGACGTCAATTCGCAACCGTTTTTCATGTAATTTTGCAGGCGCTATTGGCTGGTATTACGGCAACTTCCCTGTAAATTTTGCGAAGTTTGATTGAGTACTTCAAAAATTATTAATGAGAGTAGTGTGAAATTTGATTAAGTATTTTTAAAAGTTATTCCTTTAGACGTCAATTCAGACGTCAATTCGCAACCGTTTTCAATGTAATTTTGCAGGCGCTATTGGCTGGTATTATGGCAACTTCCCTGGAAATTAGGCGAAGTTTGATTGAGAACTTCAAAAATTATTAATGAGATTAGTTTGAAATTTGATTGAGTATTTTTAAAAGTTATTCATTTAGACGTCAATTTAGACGTCAATTCGCAACCGTTTTCAATGTAATTTTGCAGGTACCATCGGCTGGTATTACGGCAACTTCCCTGTAAATTAGGCGAAGTTTGATTGAAAACTTCAAAAATTATTAATGAGATTAGTGTGAAATTTGATTGAGTATTTTAAAAGTTATTCATTTAGACGTCAATTCAGAATTCAATTCGCAACCGTTTTCAATGTAATTTTGCTGGAACTATTGGCTGGTATTACGGCAACTTCCCTGTAAATTAGGCGAAGTTTGATTGAGAACTTCAAAAGGTATGAATGAGATTAGTGTTAAATTTGATTGAGTATTTTAAAAGTTATTCATTTAGACGTCAATTAAGACATCAATTCGCAACCGTTTTTCAAGTAATTTTGCAGGCGCTATTGGCTGGTATTACGGCAACTTCCCTGTAAATTTTGCGAAGTTTGATTGAGTACTTCAAAAATTATTAATGAGAGTAGTGTGAAATTTGAATAAGTATTTTTAAAAGTTATTCCTTTAGACGTCAATTCAGACGTCAATTCGCAACCGTTTTCAATGTAATTTTGCAGGCACTATTGGCTGGTATTACGGCAACTTCCCTGTAAATTAGGCGAAGTTTGATTGAGAACTTCAAAAATTATTAATGAGCTTAGTGTGAAATTTGAATTAGTATTTTTAAAAGTTATTCATTTAGACGTCAATTTAGACGTCAATTCGCAACCGTTTTTCATGTAATTTTGCAGGCGCTATTGGCTGGTATTATTGCAACTTCCCTGGAAATTAGGCGAAGTTTGATTGAGAACTTCAAAAATTATTAATGAGATTAGTGTGAAATTTGATTGAGTATTTTTAAAAGTTATTCATTTAGACGTCAATTTAGACGTCAATTCGCAACCGTTTTCAATGTAATTTTGCAGACACCATCGGCTGTTATTACGGCAACTTCCCTGTAAGCTTGGTGAAGTTTGATTAAGTACTTCAAAAGTTATAAATGAGATTAGTGTGAAATTTGATTGAGTTTTTTAAAAGTTATTCATTTAGACGTCGATTTAGACGTCAATTCGCAACCGTTTTTAATGTAATTTTGCAGGTACCATCGGCTGGTATTACGGCAACTTCCCTGTAAATTAGGCGAAGTTTGATTGAGAACTTCAAAAATTATTAATGAGATTAGTGTGAAATTTGAATGAGTATTTTTAAAAGTTATTCATTTAGACGTCAATTTAGACGTCAATTCGCAACCGTTTTCAATGTAATTTTGCAGGTACCATCGGCTGGTATTACGGCAACTTCCCTGTAAATTAGGCGAAGTTTGATTGAGAACTTCAAAAATTATTAATGAGATTAGTGTGAAATTTGATTGAGTATTTTAAAAGTTATTCATTTAGACGTCAATTCAGAATTCAATTCGCAACCGTTTTCAATGTAATTTTGCTGGCACTATTGGCTGGTATTACGGCAACTTCCCTGTAAATTAGGCGAAGTTTGATTGAGAACTTCAAAAGGTATGAATGAGATTAGTGTTAATTTGATTGAGTATTTTAAAAGTTATTCATTTAGACGTCAATTAAGACGTCAATTCGCAACCGTTTTTCATGTAATTTTGCAGGCGCTATTGGCTGGTATTACGGCAACTTCCCTGTAAATTTTGCGAAGTTTGATTGAGTACTTCAAAAATTATTAATGAGAGTAGTGTGAAATTTGAATAAGTATTTTTAAAAGTTATTCCTTTAGACGTCAATTCAGACGTCAATTCGCAACCGTTTTCAATGTAATTTTGCAGGCGCTATTGGCTGGTATTATGGCAACTTCCCTGGAAATTAGGCGAAGTTTGATTGAGAACTTCAAAAATTATTAATGAGATTAGTGTGAAATTTGATTGAGTATTTTTAAAAGTTATTCATTTAGACGTCAATTTAGACGTCAATTCGCAACCGTTTTCAATGTAATTTTGCAGGTACCATCGGCTGGTATTACGGCAACTTCCCTGTAAATTAGGCGAAGTTTGATTGAAAACTTCAAAAATTATTAATGAGATTAGTGTGAAATTTGATTGAGTATTTTTAAAAGTTATTCATTTAGACGTCAATTTAGACGTCAATTCGCAACCGTTTTCAATGTAATTTTGCAGACACCATCGGCTGTTATTACGGCAACTTCCCTGTTAGCTTGGTGAAGTTTGATTAAGTACTTCAAAAGTTATAAATGAGATTAGTGTGAAATTTGATTGAGTTTTTTAAAAGTTATTCATTTAGACGTCGATTTAGACGTCAATTCGCAACCGTTTTTCATGTAATTTTGCAGGTACCATCGGCTGGTATTACGGCAACTTCCCTGTAAATTAGGCGAAGTTTGATTGAGAACTTCAAAAATTATTAATGAGATTAGTGTGAAATTTGATTGAGTTTTTTAAAAGTTATTCATTTAGACGTCAATTCAGACGTCAATTTTGCAACCGTTTTCAATGTAATTTTGCAGGCACTATTGGCTGGTATTACGGCAACTTCCCTGTAAATTAGGTGAAGTTTGATTGAGAACTTTAAAAATTATTAATGAGATTAGTGTGAAATTTGAATGAGTATTTTTAAAAGTTATTCATTTAGACGTCAATTTAGACGTCAATTCGCAACCGTTTTTCATGTAATTTTGCAGGCGCTATTGGCTGGTATTATGGCAACTTCCCTGTAAATTAGGCGAAGTTTGATTGAGAACTTCAAAAATTATTAATGAGATTAGTGTGAAATTTGATTGAGTATTTTTAAAAGTTATTCATTTAGACGTCAATTTAGACGTCAATTCGCAACCGTTTTCAATGTAATTTTGCAGGTACCATCGGCTGGTATTACGGCAACTTCCCCGTAAATTAGGCGAAGTTTGATTGAAAAATTCAAAAGGTATGAATGAGATTAGTGTTAATTTTGATTGAGTATTTTAAAAGTTATTCATTTAGACGTCAATTAAGACGTCAATTCGCAACCGTTTTTCGTGTAATTTTGCAGGCGATATTGGCTGGTATTACGGCAACTTCCCTGTAAATTTGGCGAAGTTTGATTGAGTACTTCAAAAATTATTAATGAGAGTAGTGTGAAATTTGAATAAGTATTTTTAAAAGTTATTCCTTTAGACGTCAATTCAGACGTCAATTCGCAACCGTTTTCTATGATATTTTGCAGACACCATCGGCTGTTATTACGGCAACTTCCCTGTAAGCTTAGTGAAGTTTGATTAAGTACTTCAAAAGTTATAAATGAGATTAGTGTGAAATTTGATTGAGTTTTTTTAAAAGTTATTCATTTAGACGTCGATTTAGACGTCAATTCGCAACCGTTTTTCATGTAATTTTGCAGGTACCATCGGCTGGTATTACGGCAACTTCCCTGTAAATTAGGCGAAGTTTGATTGAGAACTTCAAAAATTATTAATGAGATTAGTGTGAAATTTGAATGAGTATTTTTAAAAGTTATTCATTTAGACGTCAATTTAGACGTCAATTCGCAACCGTTTTCAATGTAATTTTGCAGGTACCATCAGCTGGTATTACGGCAACTTCCCTGTAAATTAGGCGAAGTTTGATTGAGAACTTCAAAAATTATTATTGAGATTAGTGTGAAATTTGATTGAGTATTTTAAAAGTTATTCATTTAGACGTCAATTCAGAATTCAATTCGCAACCGTTTTCAATGTAATTTTGCTGGCACTATTGGCTGGTATTACGGCAACTTCCCTGTAAATTAGGCGAAGTTTGATTGAGAACTTCAAAAGGTATGAATGAGATTAGTGTTAAATTTGATTGAGTATTTTAAAAGTTATTCATTTAGACGTCAATTAAGACGTCAATTCGCAACCGTTTTTCATGTAATTTTGCAGGCGCTATTGGCTGGTATTACGGCAACTTCCCTGTAAATTTTGCGAAGTTTGATTGAGTACTTCAAAAATTATTAATGAGAGTAGTGTGAAATTTGAATAAGTATTTTTAAAAGTTATTCCTTTAGACGTCAATTCAGACGTCAATTCGCAACCGTTTTCAATGTAATTTTGCAGGCACTATTGGCTGGTATTACGGCAACTTCCCTGTAAATTAGGCGAAGTTTGATTGAGAACTTCAAAAATTATTAATGAGATTAGTGTGAAATTTGAATGAGTATTTTTAAAAGTTATTCATTTAGACGTCAATTTAGACGTCAATTCGCAACCGTTTTTCATGTAATTTTGCAGGCGCTATTGGCTGGTATTATTGCAACTTCCCTGGAAATTAGGCAAAGTTTGATTGAGAACTTCAAAAATTATTAATGAGATTAGTGTGAAATTTGATTGAGTCTATTCAGAATTCCATTCGCAACCGTTTTCAATGTAATTTTGCTGGCACTATTGGCTGGTATTACGGCAACTTCCCTGTAAATTAGGCGAAGTTTGATTGAGAACTTCAAAAGGTATGAATGAGATTAGTGTTAAATTTGATTGAGTATTTTAAAAGTTATTCATTTAGACGTCAATTAAGACGTCAATTCGCAACCGTTTTTCATGTAATTTTGCAGGCGCTATTGGCTGGTATTACGGCAACTTCCCTGTAAATTTTGCGAAGTTTGATTGAGTACTTCAAAAATTATTAATGAGAGTAGTGTGAAATTTGAATAAGTATTTTTAAAAGTTATTCCTTTAGACGTCAATTCAGACGTCAATTCGCAACTGTTTTCAATGTAATTTTGCAGGCACTATTGGCTGGTATTACGGCAACTTCCCTGTAAATTAGGCGAAGTTTGATTGAGAACTTCAAAAATTATTAATGAGATTAGTGTGAAATTTGAATGAGTATTTTTAAAAGTTATTCATTTAGACGTCAATTTAGACGTCAATTCGCAACCGTTTTTCATGTAATTTTGCAGGCGCTATTGGCTGGTATTATTGCAACTTCCCTGGAAATTAGGCGAAGTTTGATTGAGAACTTCAAAAATTATTAATGAGATTAGTGTGAAATTTGATTGAGTATTTTTAAAAGTTATTCATTTAGACGTCAATTTAGACGTCAATTCGCAACCGTTTTCTATGATATTTTGCAGACACCATCGGCTGTTATTACGGCAACTTCCCTGTAAGCTTGGTGAAGTTTGATTAAGTACTTCAAAAGTTATAAATGAGATTAGTGTGAAATTTGATTGAGTTTTTTAAAAGTTATTCATTTAGACGTCGATTTAGACGTCAATTCGCAACCGTTTTCAATGTAATTTTGCAGGTACCATCGGCTGGTATTACGGCAACTTCCCTGTAAATTAGGCGAAGTTTGATTGAGAACTTCAAAAATTATTAATGAGATTAGTGTGAAATTTGATTGAGTATTTTAAAAGTTATTCATTTAGACGTCAATTCAGAATTCAATTCGCAACCGTTTTCAATGTAATTTTGCAGGTACCATCGGCTGGTATTACGGCAACTTCCCTGTAAATTAGGCGAAGTTTGATTGAAAAATTCAAAAGGTATGAATGAGATTAGTGTTAATTTTGATTGAGTTTTTTAAAAGTTATTCATTTAGACGTCGATTTAGACGTCAATTCGCAACCGTTTTTCATGTAATTTTGCAGGTACCATCGGCTGGTATTACGGCAACTTCCCTGTAAATTAGGCGAAGTTTGATTGAGAACTTCAAAAATTATTAATGAGATTAGTGTGAAATTTGAATGAGTATTTTTAAAAGTTATTTATTTAGACGTCAATTTAGACGTCAATTCGCAACAGTTTTTCATGTAATTTTGCAGGCGCTATTGGCTGGTATTATTGCAACTTCCCTGGAAATTTGGCGAAGTTTGATTGAGAACTTCAAAAATTATTAATGAGATTAGTGTGAAATTTGATTGAGTATTTTTAAAAGTTATTCATTTAGACGTCAATTTAGACGTCAATTCGCAACCGTTTTCAATGTAATTTTGCAGACACCATCGGCTGTTATTACGGCAACTTTCCTGTAAGCTTGGTGAAGTTTGATTAAGTACTTCAAAAGTTATAAATGAGATTAGTGTGAAATTTGATTGAGTTTTTTAAAAGTTATTCATTTAGACGTCGATTTAGACGTCAATTCGCAACCGTTTTTCATGTAATTTTGCAGGTACCATCGGCTGGTATTACGGCAACTTCCCTGTAAATTAGGCGAAGTTTGATTGAGAACTTCAAAAATTATTAATGAGATTAGTGTGAAATTTGAATGAGTATTTTTAAAAGTTATTCATTTAGACGTCAATTTAGACGTCAATTCGCAACCGTTTTCAATGTAATTTTGCAGGTACCATCGGCTGGTATTACGGCAACTTCCCTGTAAATTAGGCGAAGTTTGATTGAGAACTTCAAAAATTATTAATGAGATTAGTGTGAAATTTGATTGAGTATTTTAAAAGTTATTCATTTAGACGTCAATTCAGAATTCAATTCGCAACCGTTTTCAATGTAATTTTGCTGGCACTATTGGCTGGTATTACGGCAACTTCCCTGTAAATTAGGCGAAGTTTGATTGAGAACTTCAAAAGGTATGAATGAGATTAGTGTTAAATTTGATTGAGTATTTTAAAAGTTATTCATTTAGACGTCAATTAAGACGTCAATTCGCAACCGTTTTTCATGTAATTTTGCAGGCGCTATTGGCTGGTATTACGGCAACTTCCCTGTAAATTTTGCGAAGTTTGATTGAGTACTTCAAAAATTATTAATGAGAGTAGTGTGAAATTTGATTAAGTATTTTTAAAAGTTATTCCTTTAGACGTCAATTCAGACGTCAATTCGCAACCGTTTTCAATGTAATTTTGCAGGCGCTATTGGCTGGTATTATGGCAACTTCCCTGGAAATTAGGCGAAGTTTGATTGAGAACTTCAAAAATTATTAATGAGATTAGTGTGAAATTTGATTGAGTATTTTTAAAAGTTATTCATTTAGACGTCAATTTAGACGTCAATTCGCAACCGTTTTTCATGTAATTTTGCAGGCGCTATTGGCTGGTATTATGGCAACTTCCCTGTAAATTAGGCGAAGTTTGATTGAGAACTTCAAAAATTATTAATGAGATTAGTGTGAAATTTGATTGAGTATTTTTAAAAGTTATTCATTTAGACGTCAATGTAGACGTCAATTCGCAACCGTTTTCAATGTAATTTTGCAGGTACCATCGGCTGGTATTACGGCAACTTCCCTGTAAATTAGGCGAAGTTTGATTGAAAAATTCAAAAGGTATGAATGAGATTAGTGTTAATTTTGATTGAGTATATTAAAAGTTATTCATTTAGACGTCAATTAAGACGTCAATTCGCAACCGTTTTTCGTGTAATTTTGCAGGCGATATTGGCTGGTATTACGGCAACTTCCCTGTAAATTTGGCGAAGTTTGATTGAGTACTTCAAAAATTATTAATGAGAGTAGTGTGAAATTTGAATAAGTATTTTTAAAAGTTATTCCTTTAGACGTCAATTCAGACGTCAATTCGCAACCGTTTTCTATGATATTTTGCAGACACCATCGGCTGTTATTACGGCAACTTCCCTGTAAGCTTCGTGAAGTTTGATTAAGTACTTCAAAAGTTATAAATGAGATTAGTGTGAAATTTGATTGAGTTTTTTAAAAGTTATTCATTTAGACGTCGATTTAGACGTCAATTCGCAACCGTTTTTCATGTAATTTTGCAGGTACCATCGGCTGGTATTACGGCAACTTCCCTGTAAATTAGGCAAAGTTTGATTGAGAACTTCAAAAATTATTAATGAGATTAGTGTGAAATTTGAATGAGTATTTTTAAAAGTTATTCATTTAGACGTCAATTTAGACGTCAATTCGCAACCGTTTTTCATGTAATTTTGCAGGCGCTATTGGCTGGTATTATTGCAACTTCCCTGGAAATTTGGCGAAGTTTGATTGAGAACTTCAAAAATTATTAATGAGATTAGTGTGAAATTTGATTGAGTATTTTTAAAAGTTATTCATTTAGACGTCAATTTAGACGTCAATTCGGAACCGTTTTCAATGTAATTTTGCAGACACCATCGGCTGTTATTACGGCAACTTTCCTGTAAGCTTGGTGAAGTTTGATTAAGTACTTCAAAAGTTATAAATGAGATTAGTGTGAAATTTGATTGAGTTTTTTAAAAGTTATTCATTTAGACGTCGATTTAGACGTCAATTCGCAACCGTTTTTCATGTAATTTTGCAGGTACCATCGGCTGGTATTACGGCAACTTCCCTGTAAATTAGGCGAAGTTTGATTGAGAACTTCAAAAATTATTAATGAGATTAGTGTGAAATTTGAATGAGTATTTTTAAAAGTTATTCATTTAGACGTCAATTTAGACGTCAATTCGCAACCGTTTTCAATGTAATTTTGCAGGTACCATCGGCTGGTATTACGGCAACTTCCCTGTAAATTAGGCGAAGTTTGATTGAGAACTTCAAAAATTATTAATGAGATTAGTGTGAAATTTGATTGAGTATTTTAAAAGTTATTCATTTAGACGTCAATTCAGAATTCAATTCGCAACCGTTTTCAATGTAATTTTGCTGGCACTATTGGCTGGTATTACGGCAACTTCCCTGTAAATTAGGCGAAGTTTGATTGAGAACTTCAAAAGGTATGAATGAGATTAGTGTTAAATTTGATTGAGTATTTTAAAAGTTATTCATTTAGACGTCAATTAAGACGTCAATTCGCAACCGTTTTTCATGTAATTTTGCAGGCGCTATTGGCTGGTATTACGGCAACTTCCCTGTAAATTTTGCGAAGTTTGATTGAGTACTTCAAAAATTATTAATGAGAGTAGTGTGAAATTTGATTAAGTATTTTTAAAAGTTATTCCTTTAGACGTCAATTCAGACGTCAATTCGCAACCGTTTTCAATGTAATTTTGCAGGCGCTATTGGCTGGTATTATGGCAACTTACCTGGAAATTAGGCGAAGTTTCATTGAGAACTTCAAAAATTATTAATGAGATTAGTGTGAAATTTGATTGAGTATTTTTAAAAGTTATTCATTTAGACGTCAATTTAGACGTCAATTCGCAACCGTTTTCAATGTAATTTTGCAGGTACCATCGGCTGGTATTACGGCAACTTCCCTGTAAATTAGGCGAAGTTTGATTGAAAACTTCAAAAATTATTAATGAGATTAGTGTGAAATTTGATTGAGTATTTTAAAAGTTATTCATTTAGACGTCAATTCAGAATTCAATTCGCAACCGTTTTCAATGTAATTTTGTTGGCACTATTGGCTGGTATTACGGCAACTTCCCTGTAAATTAGGCGAAGTTTGATTGAGAACTTCAAAAGGTATGAATGAGATTAGTGTTAAATTTGATTGAGTATTTTAAAAGTTATTCATTTAGACGTCAATTAAGACGTCAATTCGCAACCGTTTTTCATGTAATTTTGCAGGCGCTATTGGCTGGTATTACGGCAACTTCCCTGTAAATTTTGCGAAGTTTGATTGAGTACTTCAAAAATTATTAATGAGAGTAGTGTGAAATTTGAATAAGTATTTTTAAAAGTTATTCCTTTAGACGTCAATTCAGACGTCAATTCGCAACCGTTTTCAATGTAATTTTGCAGGCACTATTGGCTGGTATTACGGCAACTTCCCTGTAAATTAGGCGAAGTTTGATTGAGAACTTCAAAAATTATTAATGAGATTAGTGTGAAATTTGAATGAGTATTTTTAAAAGTTATTCATTTAGACGTCAATTTAGACGTCAATTCGCAACCGTTTTTCATGTAATTTTGCAGGCGCTATTGGCTGGTATTATTGCAACTTCCCTGGAAATTAGGCGAAGTTTGATTGAGAACTTCAAAAATTATTAATGAGATTAGTGTGAAATTTGATTGAGTATTTTTAAAAGTTATTCATTTAGACGTCAATTTAGACGTCAATTCGCAACCGTTTTCAATGTAATTTTGCAGACACCATCGGCTGTTATTACGGCAACTTCCCTGTAAGCTTGGTGAAGTTTGATTAAGTACTTCAAAAGTTATAAATGAGATTAGTGTGAAATTTGATTGAGTTTTTTAAAAGTTATTCATTTAGACGTCGATTTAGACGTCAATTCGCAACCGTTTTTCATGTAATTTTGCAGGTACCATCGGCTGGTATTACGGCAACTTCCCTGTAAATTAGGCGAAGTTTGATTGAGAACTTCAAAAATTATTAATGAGATTAGTGTGAAATTTGAATGAGTATTTTTAAAAGTTATTCATTTAGACGTCAATTTAGACGTCAATTCGCAACCGTTTTCAATGTAATTTTGCAGGTACCATCGGCTGGTATTACGGCAACTTCCCTGTAAATTAGGCGAAGTTTGATTGAGAACTTCAAAAATTATTAATGAGATTAGTGTGAAATTTGATTGAGTATTTTAAAAGTTATTCATTTAGACGTCAATTCAGAATTCAATTCGCAACCGTTTTCAATGTAATTTTGCTGGCACTATTGGCTGGTATTACGGCAACTTCCCTGTAAATTAGGCGAAGTTTGATTGAGAACTTCAAAAGGTATGAATGAGATTAGTGTTAAATTTGATTGAGTATTTTAAAAGTTATTCATTTAGACGTCAATTAAGACGTCAATTCGCAACCGTTTTTCATGTAATTTTGCAGGCGCTATTGGCTGGTATTACGGCAACTTCCCTGTAAATTTTGCGAAGTTTGATTGAGTACTTCAAAAATTATTAATGAGAGTAGTGTGAAATTTGAATAAGTATTTTTAAAAGTTATTCCTTTAGACGTCAATTCAGACGTCAATTCGCAACCGTTTTCAATGTAATTTTGCAGGCGCTATTGGCTGGTATTATGGCAACTTCCCTGGAAATTAGGCGAAGTTTGATTGAGAACTTCAAAAATTATTAATGAGATTAGTGTGAAATTTGATTGAGTATTTTTAAAAGTTATTCATTTAGACGTCAATTTAGACGTCAATTCGCAACCGTTTTCAATGTAATTTTGCAGGTACCATCGGCTGGTATTACGGCAACTTCCCTGTAAATTAGGCGAAGTTTGATTGAAAACTTCAAAAATTATTAATGAGATTAGTGTGAAATTTGATTGAGTATTTTTAAAAGTTATTCATTTAGACGTCAATTTAGACGTCAATTCGCAACCGTTTTCAATGTAATTTTGCAGGTACCATCAGCTGGTATTACGGCAACTTCCCTTTAAATTAGGCGAAGTTTGATTGAAAACTTCAAAAATTATTAATGAGATTAGTGTGAAATTTGATTGAGTATTTTTAAAAGTTATTCATTTAGACGTCAATTTAGACGTCAATTGGCAACCGTTTTCAATGTAATTTTGCAGGTACCATCGGCTGGTATTACGGCAACTTCCCTGTAAATTAGGCGAAGTTTGATTGAAAACTTCAAAAATTATTAATGAGATTAGTGTGAAATTTGATTGAGTATTTTAAAAGTTATTCATTTAGACGTCAATTCAGAATTCAATTCGCAACCGTTTTCAATGTAATTTTGCTGGCACTATTGGCTGGTATTACGGCAACTTCCCTGTAAATTAGGCGAAGTTTGATTGAGAACTTCAAAAGGTATGAATGAGATTAGTGTTAAATTTGATTGAGTATTTTAAAAGTTATTCATTTAGACGTCAATTAAGACGTCAATTCGCAACCGTTTTTCATGTAATTTTGCAGGCGCTATTGGCTGGTATTACGGCAACTTCCCTGTAAATTTTGCGAAGTTTAATTGAGTACTTCAAAAATTATTAATGAGAGTAGTGTGAAATTTGAATAAGTATTTTTAAAAGTTATTCCTTTAGACGTCAATTCAGACGTCAATTCGCAACCGTTTTCAATGTAATTTTGCAGGCACTATTGGCTGGTATTACGGCAACTTCCCTGTAAATTAGGCGAAGTTTGATTGAGAACTTCAAAAATTATTAATGAGATTAGTGTGAAATTTGAATGAGTATTTTTAAAAGTTATTCATTTAGACGTCAATTTAGACGTCAATTCGCAACCGTTTTTCATGTAATTTTGCAGGCGCTATTGGCTGGTATTATTGCAACTTCCCTGGAAATTAGGCGAAGTTTGATTGAGAACTTCACAAATTATTAATGAGATTAGTGTGAAATTTGATTGAGTATTTTTAAAAGTTATTCATTTAGACGTCAATTTAGACGTCAATTCGCAACCGTTTTCAATGTAATTTTGCAGACACCATCGGCTGTTATTACGGCAACTTCCCTGTAAGCTTGGTGAAGTTTGATTAAGTACTTCAAAAGTTATAAATGAGATTAGTGTGAAATTTGATTGAGTTTTTTAAAAGTTATTCATTTAGACGTCGATTTAGACGTCAATTCGCAACCGTTTTTCATGTAATTTTGCAGGTACCATCGGCTGGTATTACGGCAACTTCCCTGTAAATTAGGCGAAGTTTGATTGAGAACTTCAAAAATTATTAATGAGATTAGTGTGAAATTTGAATGAGTATTTTTAAAAGTTATTCATTTAGACGTCAATTTAGACGTCAATTCGCAACCGTTTTCAATGTAATTTTGCAGGTACCATCGGCTGGTATTACGGCAACTTCCCTGTAAATTAGGCGAAGTTTGATTGAGAACTTCAAAAATTATTAATGAGATTAGTGTGAAATTTGATTGAGTATTTTAAAAGTTATTCATTTAGACGTCAATTCAGAATTCAATTCGCAACCGTTTTCAATGTAATTTTGCTGGCACTATTGGCTGGTATTACGGCAACTTCCCTGTAAATTAGGCGAAGTTTGATTGAGAACTTCAAAAGGTATGAATGAGATTAGTGTTAAATTTGATTGAGTATTTTAAAAGTTATTCATTTAGACGTCAATTAAGACGTCAATTCGCAACCGTTTTTCATGTAATTTTGCAGGCGCTATTGGCTGGTATTACGGCAACTTCCCTGTAAATTTTGCGAAGTTTGATTGAGTACTTCAAAAATTATTAATGAGAGTAGTGTGAAATTTGAATAAGTATTTTTAAAAGTTATTCCTTTAGACGTCAATTCAGACGTCAATTCGCAACCGTTTTCAATGTAATTTTGCAGGCGCTATTGGCTGGTATTATGGCAACTTCCCTGGAAATTAGGCGAAGTTTGATTGAGAACTTCAAAAATTATTAATGAGATTAGTGTGAAATTTGATTGAGTATTTTTAAAAGTTATTCATTTAGACGTCAATTTAGACGTCAATTCGCAACCGTTTTCAATGTAATTTTGCAGGTACCATCGGCTGGTATTACGGCAACTTCCCTGTAAATTAGGCGAAGTTTGATTGAAAACTTCAAAAATTATTAATGAGATTAGTGTGAAATTTGATTGAGTATTTTTAAAAGTTATTCATTTAGACGTCAATTTAAACGTCAATTCGCAACCGTTTTCAATGTAATTTTGCAGACACCATCGGCTGTTATTACGGCAACTTCCCTGTAAGCTTGGTGAAGTTTGATTAAGTACTTCAAAAGTTATAAATGAGATTAGTGTGAAATTTGATTGAGTTTTTTAAAAGTTATTCATTTAGACGTCAATTTAGACGTCAATTCGCAATCGTTTTCAATGTAATTTTGCAGGTACCATCGGCTGGTATTACGGCAACTTCCCTGTAAATTAGGCGAAGTTTGATTGAGAACTTTAAAAATTATTAATGAGATTAGTGTGAAATTTGAATGAGTATTTTTAAAAGTTATTCATTTAGACGTCAATTTAGACGTCAATTCGCAACCGTTTTCAATGTAATTTTGCAGGTACCATCGGCTGGTATTACGGCAACTTCCCTGTAAATTAGGCGAAGTTTGATTGAGAACTTCAAAAATTATTAATGAGATTAGTGTGAAATTTGATTGAGTATTTTAAAAGTTATTCATTTAGACGTCAATTCAGAATTCAATTCGCAACCGTTTTCAATGTAATTTTGCTGGCACTATTGGCTGGTATTACGGCAACTTCCCTGTAAATTAGGCGAAGTTTGATTGAGAACTTCAAAAGGTATGAATATGATTAGTGTTAAATTTGATTGAGTATTTTAAAAGTTATTCATTTAGACGTCAATTAAGACGTCAATTCGCAACCGTTTTTCATGTAATTTTGCAGGCGCTATTGGCTGGTATTACGGCAACTTCCCTGTAAATTTTGCGAAGTTTGATTGAGTACTTCAAAAATTATTAATGAGAGTAGTGTGAAATTTGAATAAGTATTTTTAAAAGTTATTCCTTTAGACGTCAATTCAGACGTCAATTCGCAACCGTTTTCAATGTAATTTTGCAGGCGCTATTGGCTGGTATTATGGCAACCTCCCTGGAAATTAGGCGAAGTTTGATTGAGAACTTCAAAAATTATTAATGAGATTAGTGTGAAATTTGATTGAGTATTTTTAAAAGTTATTCATTTAGACGTCAATTAAGACGTCAATTCGCAACCGTTTTCAATGTAATTTTGCAGGTACCATCGGCTGGTATTACGGCAAATTCCCTGTAAATTAGGCGAAGTTTGATTGAAAACTTCAAAAATTATTAATGAGATTAGTGTGAAATTTGATTGAGTTTTTTAAAAGTTATTCATTTAGACGTCGATTTAGACGTCAATTCGCAACCGTTTTCAATGTAATTTTGCAGGCACTATTGGCTGGTATTACGGCAAAACTTCCCTGTAAATTAGGCGAAGTTTGATTGAGAACTTCAAAAATTATTAATGAGATTAGTGTGAAATTTGAATGAGTATTTTTAAAAGTTGTTCATTTAGACGTCAATTAAGACGTCAATTCGCAACCGTTTTTCATGTAATTTTGCAGGCGCTATTGGCTGGTATTATGGCAACTTCCCTGGAAATTAGGCGAAGTTTGATTGAGAACTTCAAAAATTATTAATGAGATTAGTGTGAAATTTGATTGAGTAATTTTAAAAGTTATTCATTTAGACGTCAATTTAGACGTCAATTCGCAACCGTTTTCAATGTAATTTTGCAGGTACCATCGGCTGGTATTACGGCAAATTCCCTGTAAATTAGGCGAAGTTTGATTGAGAACTTCAAAAATTATTAATGAGATTAGTGTGAAATTTGATTGAGTATTTTAAAAGTTATTCATTTAGACGTCGATTTAGACGTCAATTCGCAACCGTTTTCAATGTAATTTTGCAGGCACTATTGGCTGGTATTACGGCAAAACTTCCCTGTAAATTAGGCGAAGTTTGATTGAGAACTTCAAAAATTATTAATGAGATTAGTGTGAAATTTGAATGAGTATTTTTAAAAGTTGTTCATTCAGACGTCAATTAAGACGTCAATTCGCAACCGTTTTTCATGTAATTTTGCAGGCGCTATTGGCTGGTATTATGGCAACTTCCCTGGAAATTAGGCGAAGTTTGATTGAGAACTTCAAAAATTATTAATGAGATTAGTGTGAAATTTGATTGAGTATTTTTAAAAGTTATTCATTTAGACGTCGATTTAGACGTCAATTCGCAACCGTTTTTAATGTAATTTTGCTGGCACTATTGGCTGCTATTACGGCAACTTCCCTGTAAATTAGGCGAAGTTTGATTGAGAACTTCAAAAGGTATGAATGAGATTAGTGTTAAATTTGATTGAGTATTTTAAAAGTTATTCATTTAGACGTCAATTAAGACGTCAATTCGCAACCGTTTTTCATGTAATTTTGCAGGCGCTATTGGCTGGTATTACGGCAACTTCCCTGTAAATTTTGCGAAGTTTGATTGAGTACTTCAAAAATTATTAATGAGAGTAGTGTGAAATTTGAATAAGTATTTTTAAAAGTTATTCCTTTAGACGTCAATTCAGACGTCAATTCGCAACCGTTTTCAATGTAATTTTGCAGGCGCTATTGGCTGGTATTATGGCAACTTCCCTGGAAATTAGGCGAAGTTTGATTGAGAACTTCAAAAATTATTAATGAGATTAGTGTGAAATTTGATTGAGTATTTTTAAAAGTTATTCATTTAGACGTCAATTTAGACGTCAATTCGCAACCGTTTTCAATGTAATTTTGCAGGTACCATCGGCTGGTATTACGTCAACTTCCCTGTAAATTAGGCGAAGTTTGATTGAAAACTTCAAAAATTATTAATGAGATTAGTGTGAAATTTGATTGAGTATTTTTAAAAGTTATTCATTTAGACGTCAACTTAGACGTCAATTCGCAACCGTTTTCAATGTAATTTTGCAGACACCATCGGCTGTTATTACGGCAACTTCCCTGTAAGCTTGGTGAAGTTTGATTAAGTACTTCAAAAGTTATAAATGAGATTAGTGTGAAATTTGATTGAGTTTTTTAAAAGTTATTCATTTAGACGTCAATTTAGACGTCAATTCGCAACCGTTTTCAATGTAATTTTGCAGGTACCATCGGCTGGTATTACGGCAACTTCCCTGTAAATTAGGCGAAGTTTGATTGAGAACTTTAAAAATTATTAATGAGATTAGTGTGAAATTTGAATGAGTATTTTTAAAAGTTATTCATTTAGACGTCAATTTAGACGTCAATTCGCAACCGTTTTCAATGTAATTTTGCAGGTACCATCGGCTGGTATTACGGCAACTTCCTTGTAAATTAGGCGAAGTTTGATTGAGAACTTCAAAAATTATTAATGAGATTAGTGTGAAATTTGATTGAGTATTTTAAAAGTTATTCATTTAGACGTCAATTCAGAATTCAATTCGCAACCGTTTTCAATGTAATTTTGCTGGCACTATTGGCTGGTATTACGGCAACTTCCCTGTAAATTAGGCGAAGTTTGATTGAGAACTTCAAAAGGTATGAATGAGATTAGTGTTAAATTTGATTGAGTATTTTAAAAGTTATTCATTTAGACGTCAATTAAGACGTCAATTCGCAACCGTTTTTCATGTAATTTTGCAGGCGCTATTGGCTGGTATTACGGCAACTTCCCTGTAAATTTTGCGAAGTTTGATTGATTACTTCAAAAATTATTAATGAGAGTAGTGTGAAATTTGAATAAGTATTTTTAAAAGTTATTCCTTTAGACGTCAATTCAGACGTCAATTCGCAACCGTTTTCAATGTAATTTTGCAGGCGCTATTGGCTGGTATTATGGCAACTTCCCTGGAAATTAGGCGAAGTTTGATTGAGAACTTCAAAAATTATTAATGAGATTAGTGTGAAATTTGATTGAGTATTTTTAAAAGTTATTCATTTAGACGTCAATTAAGACGTCAATTCGCAACCGTTTTCAATGTAATTTTGCAGGTACCATCGGCTGGTATTACGGCAACTTCCCTGTAAATTAGGCCAAGTTTGATTGAAAACTTCAAAAATTATTAATGAGATTAGTGTGAAATTTGATTGAGTTTTTTAAAAGTTATTCATTTAGACGTCGATTTAGACGTCAATTCGCAACCGTTTTTCATGTAATTTTGCAGGTACCATCGGCTGGTATTACGGCAACTTCCCTGTAAATTAGGCGAAGTTTGATTGAGAACTTCAAAAATTATTAATGAGATTAGTGTGAAATTTGAATGAGTATTTTTAAAAGTTATTCATTTAGACGTCAATTTAGACGTCAATTCGCAACCGTTTTCAATGTAATTTTGCAGGTACCATCGGCTGGTATTACGGCAACTTCCCTGTAAATTAGGCGAAGTTTGATTGAGAACTTCAAAAATTATTAATGAGATTAGTGTGAAATTTGTTTGAGTATTTTAAAAGTTATTCATTTAGACGTCAATTCAGAATTCAATTCGCAACCGTTTTCAATGTAATTTTGCTGGCACTATTGGCTGGTATTACGGCAACTTCCCTGTAAATTAGGCGAAGTTTGATTGAGAACTTCAAAAGGTATGAATGAGATTAGTGTTAAATTTGATTGAGTATTTTAAAAGTTATTCATTTAGACGTCAAATAAGACGTCAATTCGCAACCGTTTTTCATGTTATTTTGCAGGCGCTATTGGCTGGTATTACGGCAACTTCCCTGTAAATTTTGCGAAGTTTGATTGAGTACTTCAAAAATTATTAATGAGAGTAGTGTGAAATTTGAATAAGTATTTTTAAAAGTTATTCCTTTAGACGTCAATTCAGACGTCAATTCGCAACCGTTTTCAATGTAATTTTGCAGGCGCTATTGGCTGGTATTATGGCAACTTCCCTGGAAATTAGGCGAAGTTTGATTAAGAACTTCAAAAATTATTAATGAGATTAGTGTGAAATTTGATTGAGTATTTTTAAAAGTTATTCATTTAGACGTCAATTTAGACGTCAATTCGCAACCGTTTTCAATGTAATTTTGCAGGTACCATCGGCTGGTATTACGGCAACTTCCCTGTAAATTAGGCGAAGTTTGATTGAAAACTTCAAAAATTATTAATGAGATTAGTGTGAAATTTGATTGAGTATTTTTAAAAGTTATTCATTTAGACGTCAATTTAGACGTCAATTCGCAACCGTTTTCAATGTAATTTTGCAGACACCATCGGCTGTTATTACGGCAACTTCCCTGTAAGCTTGGTGAAGTTTGATTAAGTACTTCAAAAGTTATAAATGAGATTAGTGTGAAATTTGATTGAGTTTTTTAAAAGTTATTCATTTAGACGTCAATTTAGACGTCAATTCGCAACCGTTTTCAATGTAATTTTGCAGGTACCATCGGCTGGTATTACGGCAACTTCCCTGTAAATTAGGCGAAGTTTGATTGAGAACTTTAAAAATTATTAATGAGATTAGTGTGAAATTTGAATGAGTATTTTTAAAAGTTATTCATTTAGACGTCAATTTAGACGTCAATTCGCAACCGTTTTCAATGTAATTTTGCAGGTACCATCGGCTGGTATTACGGCAACTTCCCTGTAAATTAGGCGAAGTTTGATTGAGAACTTCAAAAATTATTAATGAGATTAGTGTGAAATTTGATTGAGTATTTTAAAAGTTATTCATTTAGACGTCAATTCAGAATTCAATTCGCAACCGTTTTCAATGTAATTTTGCTGGCACTATTGGCTGGTATTACGGCAACTTCCCTGTAAATTAGGCGAAGTTTGATTGAGAACTTCAAAAGGTATGAATGAGATTAGTGTTAAATTTGATTGAGTATTTTAAAAGTTATTCATTTAGACGTCAATTAAGACGTCAATTCGCAACCGTTTTTCATGTAATTTTGCAGGCGCTATTGGCTGGTATTACGGCAACTTCCCTGTAAATTTTGCGAAGTTTGATTGAGTACTTCAAAAATTATTAATGAGAGTAGTGTGAAATTTGAATAAGTATTTTTAAAAGTTATTCCTTTAGACGTCAATTCAGACGTCAATTCGCAACCGTTTTCAATGTAATTTTGCAGACGCTATTGGCTGGTATTATGGCAACTTCCCTGGAAATTAGGCGAAGTTTGATTGAGAACTTCAAAAATTATTAATGAGATTAGTGTGAAATTTGATTGAGTATTTTTAAAAGTTATTCATTTAGACGTCAATTAAGACGTCAATTCGCAACCGTTTTCAATGTAATTTTGCAGGTACCATCGGCTGGTATTACGGCAACTTCCCTGTAAATTAGGCGAAGTTTGATTGAAAACTTCAAAAATTATTAATGAGATTAGTGTGAAATTTGATTGAGTTTTTTAAAAGTTATTCATTTAGACGTCGATTTAGACGTCAATTCGCAACCGTTTTCAATGTAATTTTGCAGGCACTATTGGCTGGTATTACGGCAAAACTTCCCTGTAAATTAGGCGAAGTTTGATTGAGAACTTCAAAAATTATTAATGAGATTAGTGTGAAATTTGAATGAGTATTTTTAAAAGTTGATCATTTAGACGTCAATTAAGACGTCAATTCGCAACCGTTTTTCATGTAATTTTGCAGGCGCTATTGGCTGGTATTATGGCAACTTCCCTGGAAATTAGGCGAAGTTTGATTGAGAACTTCAAAAATTATTAATGAGATTAGTGTGAAATTTGATTGAGTATTTTTAAAAGTTATTCATTTAGACGTCAATTTAGACGTCAATTCGCAACCGTTTTCAATGTAATTTTGCAGGTACCATCGGCTGGTATTACGGCAAATTCCCTGTAAATTAGGCGAAGTTTGATTGAGAACTTCAAAAATTATTAATGAGATTAGTGTGAAATTTGATTGAGTATTTTAAAAGTTATTCATTTAGACGTCAATTCAGAATTCAATTCGCAACCGTTTTCAATGTAATTTTGCTGGCACTATTGGCTGGTATTACGGCAACTTCCCTGTAAATTAGGCGAAGTTTGATTGAGAACTTCAAAAATTATTAATGAGATTAGTGTGAAATTTGATTGAGTATTTTTAAAAGTTATTCATTTAGACGTCAATTTAGTCGTCAATTCGCAACCGTTTTCAATGTAATTTTGCAGGTACCATCGGCTGGTATTACGGCAACTTCCCTGGAAATTAGGCGAAGTTTGATTGAAAACTTCAAAAATTATTAATGAGATTAGTGTGAAATTTGATTGAGTTTTTTAAAAGTTATTCATTTAGACGTCGATTTAGACGTCAATTCGCAACCGTTTTCAATGTAATTTTGCAGGCGCTATTGGCTGGTATTATGGCAACTTCCCTGGAAATTAGGCGAAGTTTGATTGAGAACTTCAAAAATTATTAATGAGATTAGTGTGAAATTTGATTGAGTATTTTTAAAAGTTATTCATTTAGACGTCAATTTAGACGTCAATTCGCAACCGTTTTCAATGTAATTTTGCAAGTACCATCGGCTGGTATTACGGCAACTTCCCTGTAAATTAGGCGAAGTTTGATTGAAAACTTCAAAAATTATTAATGAGATTAGTGTGAAATTTGATTGAGTTTTTTAAAAGTTATTCATTTAGACGTCAATTAAGACGTCAATTCGCAACCGTTTTTCATGTAATTTTGCAGGCGATATTGGCTGGTATTACGGCAACTTCCCTGTAAATTTGGCGAAGTTTGATTGAGAACTTCAAAAATTATTAATGAGATTAGTGTGAAATTTGATTGAGTATTTTTAAAAGTTATTCATTTAGACGTCAATTCAGAATTCAATTCGCAACCGTTTTCAATGTAATTTTGCTGGCACTATTGGCTGGTATTACGGCAACTTCCCTGTAAATTAGGCGAAGTTTGATTGAGAACTTCAAAAGGTATGAATGAGATTAGTGTTAAATTTGATTGAGTATTTTAAAAGTTATTCATTTAGACGTCAATTAAGACGTCAATTCGCAACCGTTTTTCATGTAATTTTGCAGGCGCTATTGGCTGGTATTACGGCAACTTCCCTGTAAATTTTGCGAAGTTTGATTGAGTACTTCAAAAATTATTAATGAGAGTAGTGTGAAATTTGAATAAGTATTTTTAAAAGTTATTCCTTTAGACGTCAATTCAGACGTCAATTCGCAACCGTTTTCAATGTAATTTTGCAGGCGCTATTGGCTGGTATTATGGCAACTTCCCTGGAAATTAGGCGAAGTTTGATTGAGAACTTCAAAAATTATTAATGAGATTAGTGTGAAATTTGATTGAGTATTTTTAAAAGTTATTCATTTAGACGTCAATTAAGACGTGAATTCGCAATCGTTTTCAATGTAATTTTGCAGGTACCATCGGCTGGTATTACGGCAACTTCCCTGTAAATTAGGCGAAGTTTGATTGAAAACTTCAAAAATTATTAATGAGATTAGTGTGAAATTTGATTGAGTTTTTTAAAAGTTATTCATTTAGACGTCGATTTAGACGTCAATTCGCAACCGTTTTCAATGTAATTTTGCAGGCACTATTGGCTGGTATTACGGCAAAACTTCCCTGTAAATTAGGCGAAGTTTGATTGAGAACTTCAAAAATTATTAATGAGATTAGTGTGAAATTTGAATGAGTATTTTTAAAAGTTGATCATTTAGACGTCAATTAAGACGTCAATTCGCAACCGTTTTTCATGTAATTTTGCAGGCGCTATTGGCTGGTATTATGGCAACTTCCCTGGAAATTAGGCGAAGTTTGATTGAGAACTTCAAAAATTATTAATGAGATTAGTGTGAAATTTGATTGAGTATTTTTAAAAGTTATTCATTTAGACGTCAATTTAGACGTCAATTCGCAACCGTTTTCAATGTAATTTTGCAGGTACCATCGGCTGGTATTACGGCAAATTCCCTGTAAATTAGGCGAAGTTTGATTGAGAACTTCAAAAATTATTAATGAGATTAGTGTGAAATTTGATTGAGTATTTTAAAAGTTATTCATTTAGACGTCAATTCAGAATTCAATTCGCAACCGTTTTCAATGTAATTTTGCTGGCACTATTGGCTGGTATTACGGCAACTTCCCTGTAAATTAGGCGAAGTTTGATTGAGAACTTCAAAAATTATTAATGAGATTAGTGTGAAATTTGATTGAGTATTTTTAAAAGTTATTCATTTAGACGTCAATTTAGTCGTCAATTCGCAACCGTTTTCAATGTAATTTTGCAGGTACCATCGGCTGGTATTACGGCAACTTCCCTGTAAATTAGGCGAAGTTTGATTGAAAACTTCAAAAATTATTAATGAGATTAGTGTGAAATTTGATTGAGTTTTTTAAAAGTTATTCATTTAGACGTCGATTTAGACGTCAATTCGCAACCGTTTTCAATGTAATTTTGCAGGCGCTATTGGCTGGTATTATGGCAACTTCCCTGGAAATTAGGCGAAGTTTGATTGAGAACTTCAAAAATTATTAATGAGATTAGTGTGAAATTTGATTGAGTATTTTTAAAAGTTATTCATTTAGACGTCAATTTAGACGTCAATTCGCAACCGTTTTCAATGTAATTTTGCAAGTACCATCGGCTGGTATTACGGCAACTTCCCTGTAAATTAGGCGAAGTTTGATTGAAAACTTCAAAAATTATTAATGAGATTAGTGTGAAATTTGATTGAGTTTTTTAAAAGTTATTCATTTAGACGTCAATTAAGACGTCAATTCGCAACCGTTTTTCGTGTAATTTTGCAGGCGATATTGGCTGGTATTACGGCAACTTCCCTGTAAATTTGGCGAAGTTTGATTGAGAACTTCAAAAATTATTAATGAGATTAGTGTGAAATTTGATTGAGTATTTTTAAAAGTTATTCATTTAGACGTCAATTTAGACGTCAATTCGCAACCGTTTTCAATGTAATTTTGCAGGTACCATCGGCTGGTATTACGGCAGCTTCCCTGTAAATTAGGCGAAGTTTGATTGAGAACTTCAAAAATTATTAATGAGATTAGTGTGAAATTTGATTGAGTATTTTAAAAGTTATTCATTTAGACGTCAATTCAGAATTCAATTCGCCACCGTTTTCAATGTAATTTTGCTGGCACTATTGGCTGGTATTACGGCAACTTCCCTGTAAATTAGGCGACGTTTGATTGAGAACTTCAAAAGGTATGAATGAGATTAGTGTTAAATTTGATTGAGTATTTTAAAAGTTATTCATTTAGACGTCAATTAAGACGTCAATTCGCAACCGTTTTTCATGTAATTTTGCAGGCGCTATTGGCTGGTATTACGGCAACTTCCCTGTAAATTTTGCGAAGTTTGATTGAGTACTTCAAAAATTATTAATGAGAGTAGTGTGAAATTTGAATAAGTATTTTTAAAAGTTATTCCTTTAGACGTCAATTCAGACGTCAATTCGCAACCGTTTTCAATGTAATTTTGCAGGCACTATTGGCTGGTATTACGGCAACTTCCCTGTAAATTAGGCGAAGTTTGATTGAGAACTTCAAAAATTATTAATGAGATTAGTGTGAAATTTGAATGAGTATTTTTAAAAGTTATTCATTTAGACGTCAATTTAGACGTCAATTCGCAACCGTTTTTCATGTAATTTTGCAGGCGCTATTGGCTGGTATTATGGCAACTTCCCTGGAAATTAGGCGAAGTTTGATTGAGAACTTCAAAAATTATTAATGAGATTAGTGTGAAATTTGATTGAGTATTTTTAAAAGTTATTCATTGAGACGTCAATTTAGACGTCAATTCGCAACCGTTTTCAATGTAATTTTGCAGGTACCATCGGCTGGTATTACGGCAACTTCCCTGTAAATTAGGCGAAGTTTGATTTAAAACTTCAAAAATTATTAATGAGATTAGTGTGAAATTTGATTGAGTTTTTTAAAAGTTATTCATTTAGACGTCGATTTAGACGTCAATTCGCAACCGTTTTCAATGTAATTTTGCAGGCACTATTGGCTGGTATTACGGCAAAACTTCCCTGTAAATTAGGCGAAGTTTGATTGAGAACTTCAAAAATTATTAATGAGATTAGTGTGAAATTTGAATGAGTATTTTTAAAAGTTATTCATTTAGACGTCGATTTAGACGTCAATTCGCAACCGTTTTCAATGTAATTTTGCAGGCGCTATTGGCTGGTATTATGGCAACTTCCCTGGAAATTAGGCGAAGTTTGATTGAGAACTTCAAAAATTATTAATGAGATTAGTGTGAAATTTGATTGAGTATTTTTAAAAGTTATTCATTTAGACGTCAATTTAGACGTCAATTCGCAACCGTTTTCAATGTAATTTTGCAAGTACCATCGGCTGGTATTACGGCAACTTCCCTGTAAATTAGGCGAAGTTTGATTGAAAACTTCAAAAATTATTAATGAGATTAGTGTGAAATTTGATTGAGTTTTTTAAAAGTTATTCATTTAGACGTCAATTAAGACGTCAATTCGCAACCGTTTTTCGTGTAATTTTGCAGGCGATATTGGCTGGTATTACGGCAACTTCCCTGTAAATTTGGCGAAGTTTGATTGAGAACTTCAAAAATTATTAATGAGATTAGTGTGAAATTTGATTGAGTATTTTTAAAAGTTATTCATTTAGACGTCAATTTAGACGTCAATTCGCAACCGTTTTCAATGTAATTTTGCAGGTACCATCGGCTGGTATTACGGCAGCTTCCCTGTGAATTAGGCGAAGTTTGATTGAGAACTTCAAAAATTATTGATGAGATTAGTGTGAAATTTGATTGAGTATTTTAAAAGTTATTCATTTAGACGTCAATTCAGAATTCAATTCGCCACCGTTTTCAATGTAATTTTGCTGGCACTATTGGCTGGTATTACGGCAACTTCCCTGTAAATTAGGCGACGTTTGATTGAGAACTTCAAAAGGTATGAATGAGATTAGTGTTAAATTTGATTGAGTATTTTAAAAGTTATTCATTTAGACGTCAATTAAGACGTCAATTCGCAACCGTTTTTCATGTAATTTTGCAGGCGCTATTGGCTGGTATTACGGCAACTTCCCTGTAAATTTTGCGAAGTTTGATTGAGTACTTCAAAAATTATTAATGAGAGTAGTGTGAAATTTGAATAAGTATTTTTAAAAGTTATTCCTTTAGACGTCAATTCAGACGTCAATTCGCAACCGTTTTCAATGTAATTTTGCAGGCACTATTGGCTGGTATTACGGCAACTTCCCTGTAAATTAGGCGAAGTTTGATTGAGAACTTCAAAAATTATTAATGAGATTAGTGTGAAATTTGAATGAGTATTTTTAAAAGTTATTCATTTAGACGTCAATTTAGACGTCAATTCGCAACCGTTTTTCATGTAATTTTGCAGGCGCTATTGGCTGGTATTATGGCAACTTCCCTGGAAATTAGGCGAAGTTTGATTGAGAACTTCAAAAATTATTAATGAGATTAGTGTGAAATTTGATTGAGTATTTTTAAAAGTTATTCATTGAGACGTCAATTTAGACGTCAATTCGCAACCGTTATCAATGTAATTTTGCAGGTACCATCGGCTGGTATTACGGCAACTTCCCTGTAAATTAGGCGAAGTTTGATTTAAAACTTCAAAAATTATTAATGAGATTAGTGTGAAATTTGATTGAGTTTTTTAAAAGTTATTCATTTAGACGTCGATTTAGACGTCAATTCGCAACCGTTTTCAATGTAATTTTGCAGGCACTATTGGCTGGTATTACGGCAAAACTTCCCTGTAAATTAGGCGAAGTTTGATTGAGAACTTCAAAAATTATTAATGAGATTAGTGTGAAATTTGAATGAGTATTTTTAAAAGTTATTCATTTAGACGTCAATTTAGACGTCAATTCGCAACCGTTTTTCATGTAATTTTGCATGCGCTATTGGCTGGTATTATGGCAACTTCCCTGGAAATTAGGCGAAGTTTGATTGAGAACTTCAAAAATTATTAATGAGATTAGTGTGAAATTTGATTGAGTATTTTTAAAAGTTATTCATTTAGACGTCAATTTAGACGTCAATTCGCAACCGTTTTCAATGTAATTTTGCAGGTACCATCGGCTGGTATTACGGCAACTTCCCTGTAAATTAGGCGAAGTTTGATTGAAAACTTCAAAAATTATTAATGAGATTAGTGTGAAATTTGATTGAGTATTTTTAAAAGTTATTCATTTAGACGTCAATTTAGACGTCAATTCGCAACCGTTTTCAATGTAATTTTGCAGGTACCATCGGCTGGTATTACGGCAACTTCCCTGTAAATTAGGCGAAGTTTGATTGAAAACTTCAAAAATTATTAATGAGATTAGTGTGAAATTTGATTGAGTTTTTTAAAAGTTATTCATTTAGACGTCAATTAAGACGTCAATTCGCAACCGTTTTTCGTGTAATTTTGCAGGCGATATTGGCTGGTATTACGGCAACTTCCCTGTAAATTTGGCGAAGTTTGATTGAGAACTTCAAAAATTATTAATGAGATTAGTGTGAAATTTGATTGAGTATTTTTAAAAGTTATTCATTTAGACGTCAATTTAGACGTCAATTCGCAACCGTTTTCAATGTAATTTTGCAGGTACCATCGGCTGGTATTACGGCAGCTTCCCTGTAAATTAGGCGAAGTTTGATTGAGAACTTCAAAAATTATTAATGAGATTAGTGTGAAATTTGATTGAGTATTTTAAAAGTTATTCATTTAGACGTCAATTCAGAATTCAATTCGCCACCGTTTTCAATGTAATTTTGCTGGCACTATTGGCTGGTATTACGGCAACTTCCCTGTAAATTAGGCGACGTTTGATTGAGAACTTCAAAAGGTATGAATGAGATTAGTGTTAAATTTGATTGAGTATTTTAAAAGTTATTCATTTAGACGTCAATTAAGACGTCAATTCGCAACCGTTTTTCATGTAATTTTGCAGGCGCTATTGGCTGGTATTACGGCAACTTCCCTGTAAATTTTGCGAAGTTTGATTGAGTACTTCAAAAATTATTAATGAGAGTAGTGTGAAATTTGAATAAGTATTTTTAAAAGTTATTCCTTTAGACGTCAATTCAGACGTCAATTCGCAACCGTTTTCAATGTAATTTTGCAGGCACTATTGGCTGGTATTACGGCAACTTCCCTGTAAATTAGGCGAAGTTTGATTGAGAACTTCAAAAATTATTAATGAGATTAGTGTGAAATTTGAATGAGTATTTTTAAAAGTTATTCATTTAGACGTCAATTTAGACGTCAATTCGCAACCGTTTTTCATGTAATTTTGCAGGCGCTATTGGCTGGTATTATGGCAACTTCCCTGGAAATTAGGCGAAGTTTGATTGAGAACTTCAAAAATTATTAATGAGATTAGTGTGAAATTTGATTGAGTATTTTTAAAAGTTATTCATTGAGACGTCAATTTAGACGTCAATTCGCAACCGTTTTCAATGTAATTTTGCAGGTACCATCGGCTGGTATTACGGCAACTTCCCTGTAAATTAGGCGAAGTTTGATTTAAAACTTCAAAAATTATTAATGAGATTAGTGTGAAATTTGATTGAGTTTTTTAAAAGTTATTCATTTAGACGTCGATTTAGACGTCAATTCGCAACCGTTTTCAATGTAATTTTGCAGGCACTATTGGCTGGTATTACGGCAAAACTTCCCTGTAAATTAGGCGAAGTTTGATTGAGAACTTCAAAAATTATTAATGAGATTAGTGTGAAATTTGAATGAGTATTTTTAAAAGTTATTCATTTAGACGTCAATTTAGACGTCAATTCGCAACCGTTTTTCATGTAATTTTGCATGCGCTATTGGCTGGTATTATGGCAACTTCCCTGGAAATTAGGCGAAGTTTGATTGAGAACTTCAAAAATTATTAATGAGATTAGTGTGAAATTTGATTGAGTATTTTTAAAAGTTATTCATTTAGACGTCAATTTAGACGTCAATTCGCAACCGTTTTCAATGTAATTTTGCAGGTACCATCGGCTGGTATTACGGCAACTTCCCTGTAAATTAGGCGAAGTTTGATTGAAAACTTCAAAAATTATTAATGAGATTAGTGTGAAATTTGATTGAGTATTTTTAAAAGTTATTCATTTAGACGTCAATTAAGACGTCAATTCGCAACCGTTTTTCGTGTAATTTTGCAGGCGATATTGGCTGGTATTACGGCAACTTCCCTGTAAATTTGGCGAAGTTTGATTGAGAACTTCAAAAATTATTAATGAGATTAGTGTGAAATTTGATTGAGTATTTTTAAAAGTTATTCATTTAGACGTCAATTTAGACGTCAATTCGCAACCGTTTTCAATGTAATTTTGCAGGTACCATCGGCTGGTATTACGGCAGCTTCCCTGTAAATTAGGCGAAGTTTGATTGAGAACTTCAAAAATTATTAATGAGATTAGTGTGAAATTTGATTGAGTATTTTAAAAGTTATTCATTTAGACGTCAATTCAGAATTCAATTCGCCACCGTTTTCAATGTAATTTTGCTGGCACTATTGGCTGGTATTACGGCAACTTCCCTGTAAATTAGGCGACGTTTGATTGAGAACTTCAAAAGGTATGAATGAGATTAGTGTTAAATTTGATTGAGTATTTTAAAAGTTATTCATTTAGACGTCAATTAAGACGTCAATTCGCAACCGTTTTTCATGTAATTTTGCAGGCGCTATTGGCTGGTATTACGGCAACTTCCCTGTAAATTTTGCGAAGTTTGATTGAGTACTTCAAAAATTATTAATGAGAGTAGTGTGAAATTTGAATAAGTATTTTTAAAAGTTATTCCTTTAGACGTCAATTCAGACGTCAATTCGCAACCGTTTTCAATGTAATTTTGCAGGCACTATTGGCTGGTATTACGGCAACTTCCCTGTAAATTAGGCGAAGTTTGATTGAGAACTTCAAAAATTATTAATGAGATTAGTGTGAAATTTGAATGAGTATTTTTAAAAGTTATTCATTTAGACGTCAATTTAGACGTCAATTCGCAACCGTTTTTCATGTAATTTTGCAGGCGCTATTGGCTGGTATTATGGCAACTTCCCTGGAAATTAGGCGAAGTTTGATTGAGAACTTCAAAAATTATTAATGAGATTAGTGTGAAATTTGATTGAGTATTTTTAAAAGTTATTCATTGAGACGTCAATTTAGACGTCAATTCGCAACCGTTTTCAATGTAATTTTGCAGGTACCATCGGCTGGTATTACGGCAACTTCCCTGTAAATTAGGCGAAGTTTGATTTAAAACTTCAAAAATTATTAATGAGATTAGTGTGAAATTTGATTGAGTTTTTTAAAAGTTATTCATTTAGACGTCGATTTAGACGTCAATTCGCAACCGTTTTCAATGTAATTTTGCAGGCACTATTGGCTGGTATTACGGCAAAACTTCCCTGTAAATTAGGCGAAGTTTGATTGAGAACTTCAAAAATTATTAATGAGATTAGTGTGAAATTTGAATGAGTATTTTTAAAAGTTATTCATTTAGACGTCAATTTAGACGTCAATTCGCAACCGTTTTTCATGTAATTTTGCATGCGCTATTGGCTGGTATTATGGCAACTTCCCTGGAAATTAGGCGAAGTTTGATTGAGAACTTCAAAAATTATTAATGAGATTAGTGTGAAATTTGATTGAGTATTTTTAAAAGTTATTCATTTAGACGTCAATTTAGACGTCAATTCGCAACCGTTTTCAATGTAATTTTGCAGGTACCATCGGCTGGTATTACGGCAACTTCCCTGTAAATTAGGCGAAGTTTGATTGAAAACTTCAAAAATTATTAATGAGATTAGTGTGAAATTTGATTGAGTATTTTTAAAAGTTATTCATTTAGACGTCAATTTAGACGTCAATTCGCAACCGTTTTCAATGTAATTTTGCAGGTACCATCGGCTGGTATTACGGCAACTTCCCTGTAAATTAGGCGAAGTTTGATTGAAAACTTCAAAAATTATTAATGAGATTAGTGTGAAATTTGATTGAGTTTTTTAAAAGTTATTCATTTAGACGTCAATTAAGACGTCAATTCGCAACCGTTTTTCGTGTAATTTTGCAGGCGATATTGGCTGGTATTACGGCAACTTCCCTGTAAATTTGGCGAAGTTTGATTGAGAACTTCAAAAATTATTAATGAGATTAGTGTGAAATTTGATTGAGTATTTTTAAAAGTTATTCATTTAGACGTCAATTTAGACGTCAATTCGCAACCGTTTTCAATGTAATTTTGCAGGTACCATCGGCTGGTATTACGGCAGCTTCCCTGTAAATTAGGCGAAGTTTGATTGAGAACTTCAAAAATTATTAATGAGATTAGTGTGAAATTTGATTGAGTATTTTAAAAGTTATTCATTTAGACGTCAATTCAGAATTCAATTCGCCACCGTTTTCAATGTAATTTTGCTGGCACTATTGGCTGGTATTACGGCAACTTCCCTGTAAATTAGGCGACGTTTGATTGAGAACTTCAAAAGGTATGAATGAGATTAGTGTTAAATTTGATTGAGTATTTTAAAAGTTATTCATTTAGACGTCAATTAAGACGTCAATTCGCAACCGTTTTTCATGTAATTTTGCAGGCGCTATTGGCTGGTATTACGGCAACTTCCCTGTAAATTTTGCGAAGTTTGATTGAGTACTTCAAAAATTATTAATGAGAGTAGTGTGAAATTTGAATGAGTATTTTTAAAAGTTATTCATTTAGACGTCAATTTAGACGTCAATTCGCAACCGTTTTTCATGTAATTTTGCAGGCGCTATTGGCTGGTATTATGGCAACTTCCCTGGAAATTAGGCGAAGTTTGATTGAGAACTTCAAAAATTATTAATGAGATTAGTGTAAAATTTGATTGAGTATTTTTAAAAGTTATTCATTGAGACGTCAATTTAGACGTCAATTCGCAACCGTTTTCAATGTAATTTTGCAGGTACCATCGGCTGGTATTACGGCAACTTCCCTGTAAATTAGGCGAAGTTTGATTTAAAACTTCAAAAATTATTAATGAGATTAGTGTGAAATTTGATTGAGTTTTTTAAAAGTTATTCATTTAGACGTCGATTTAGACGTCAATTCGCAACCGTTTTCAATGTAATTTTGCAGGCACTATTGGCTGGTATTACGGCAAAACTTCCCTGTAAATTAGGCGAAGTTTGATTGAGAACTTCAAAAATTATTAATGAGATTAGTGTGAAATTTGAATGAGTATTTTTAAAAGTTATTCATTTAGACGTCAATTTAGACGTCAATTCGCAACCGTTTTTCATGTAATTTTGCATGCGCTATTGGCTGGTATTATGGCAACTTCCCTGGAAATTAGGCGAAGTTTGATTGAGAACTTCAAAAATTATTAATGAGATTAGTGTGAAATTTGATTGAGTATTTTTAAAAGTTATTCATTTAGACGTCAATTTAGACGTCAATTCGCAACCGTTTTCAATGTAATTTTGCAGGTACCATCGGCTGGTATTACGGCAACTTCCCTGTAAATTAGGCGAAGTTTGATTGAAAACTTCAAAAATTATTAATGAGATTAGTGTGAAATTTGATTGAGTTTTTTAAAAGTTATTCATTTAGACGTCGATTTAGACGTCAATTCGCAACCGTTTTCAATGTAATTTTGCAGGCACTATTGGCTGGTATTACGGCAAAACTTCCCTGTAAATTAGGCGAAGTTTGATTGAGAACTTCAAAAATTTTTAATGAGATTAGTGTGAAATTTGAATGAGTATTTTTAAAAGTTATTCATTTAGACGTCAATTTAGACGTCAATTCGCAACCGTTTTTCATGTAATTTTGCAGGCGCTATTGGCTGGTATTATGGCAACTTCCCTGGAAATTAGGCGAAGTTTGATTGAGAACTTCAAAAATTATTAATGAGATTAGTGTGAAATTTGATTGAGTATTTTTAAAAGTTATTCATTTAGACGTCAATTTAGACGTCAATTCGCAACCGTTTTCAATGTAATTTTGCAGGTACCATCGGCTGGTATTACGGCAACTTCCCTGTAAATTAGGCGAAGTTTGATTGAAAACTTCAAAAATTATTAATGAGATTAGTGTGAAATTTGATTGAGTTTTTTAAAAGTTATTCATTTAGACGTCAATTTAGACGTCAATTCGCAACCGTTTTTCGTGTAATTTTGCAGGCGATATTGGCTGGTATTACGGCAACTTCCCTGTAAATTTGGCGAAGTTTGATTGAGCACTTCAAAAATTATTAATGAGAGTAGTGTGAAATTTGAATAAGTATTTTTAAAAGTTATTCATTTAGACGTCAATTTAGACGTCAATTCGCAACCGTTTTCAATGTAATTTTGCAGGTACCATCGGCTGGTATTACGGCAACTTCCCTGTAAATTAGGCGAAGTTTGATTGAGAACTTCAAAAATTATTAATGAGATTAGTGTGAAATTTGATTGAGTATTTTAAAAGTTATTCATTTAGACGTCAATTCAGAATTCAATTCGCCACCGTTTTCAATGTAATTTTGCTGGCACTATTGGCTGGTATTACGGCAACTTCCCTGTAAATTAGGCGACGTTTGATTGAGAACTTCAAAAGGTATGAATGAGATTAGTGTTAAATTTGATTGAGTATTTTAAAAGTTATTCATTTAGACGTCAATTAAGACGTCAATTCGCAACCGTTTTTCATGTAATTTTGCAGGCGCTATTGGCTGGTATTACGGCAACTTCCCTGTAAATTTTGCGAAGTTTGATTGAGTACTTCAAAAATTATTAATGAGAGTAGTGTGAAATTTGAATAAGTATTTTTAAAAGTTATTCCTTTAGACGTCAATTTAGACGTCAATTCGCAACCGTTTTCAATGTAATTTTGCAGGCACTATTGGCTGGTATTACGGCAACTTCCCTGTAAATTAGGCGAAGTTTGATTGAGAACTTCAAAAATTATTAATGAGATTAGTGTGAAATTTGAATGAGTATTTTTAAAAGTTATTCATTTAGACGTCAATTTAGACGTCAATTCGCAACCGTTTTTCATGTAATTTTGCAGGCGCTATTGGCTGGTATTATGGCAACTTCCCTGGAAATTAGGCGATGTTTGATTGAGAACTTCAAAAATTATTAATGAGCTTAGTGTGAAATTTGATTGAGTATTTTTAAAAGTTATTCATTGAGACGTCAATTTAGACGTCAATTCGCAACCGTTTTCAATGTAATTTTGCAGGTACCATCGGCTGGTATTACGGCAACTTCCCTGTAAATTAGGCGAAGTTTGATTTAAAACTTCAAATATTATTAATGAGATTAGTGTGAAATTTGATTGAGTTTTTTAAAAGTTATTCATTTAGACGTCGATTTAGACGTCAATTCGCAACCGTTTTCAATGTAATTTTGCAGGCACTATTGGCTGGTATTACGGCAAAACTTCCCTGTAAATTAGGCGAAGTTTGATTGAGAACTTCAAAAATTATTAATGAGATTAGTGTGAAATTTGAATGAGTATTTTTAAAAGTTATTCATTTAGACGTCAATTTAGACGTCAATTCGCAACCGTTTTTCATGTAATTTTGCATGCGCTATTGGCTGGTATTATGGCAACTTCCCTGGAAATTAGGCGAAGTTTGATTGAGAACTTCAAAAATTATTAATGAGATTAGTGTGAAATTTGATTGAGTATTTTTAAAAGTTATTCATTTAGACGTCAATTTAGACGTCAATTCGCAACCGTTTTCAATGTAATTTTGCAGGTACCATCGGCTGGTATTACGGCAACTTCCCTGTAAATTAGGCGAAGTTTGATTGAAAACTTCAAAAATTATTAATGAGATTAGTGTGAAATTTGATTGAGTTTTTTAAAAGTTATTCATTTAGACGTCGATTTAGACGTCAATTCGCAACCGTTTTCAATGTAATTTTGCAGGCACTATTGGCTGGTATTACGGCAAAACTTCCCTGTAAATTAGGCGAAGTTTGATTGAGAACTTCAAAAATTTTTAATGAGATTAGTGTGAAATTTGAATGAGTATTTTTAAAAGTTATTCATTTAGACGTCAATTTAGACGTCAATTCGCAACCGTTTTCAATGTAATTTTGCAGGTACCATCGGCTGGTATTACGGCAACTTCCCTGTAAATTAGGCGAAGTTTGATTGAGAACTTCAAAAATTATTAATGAGATTAGTGTGAAATTTGATTGAGTATTTTAAAAGTTATTCATTTAGACGTCAATTCAGAATTCAATTCGCAACCGTTTTCAATGTAATTTTGCTGGCACTATTGGCTGGTATTACGGCAACTTCCCTGTAAAATAGGCGACGTTTGATTGAGAACTTCAAAAGGTATGAATGAGATTAGTGTTAAATTTGATTGAGTATTTTAAAAGTTATTCATTTAGACGTCAATTAAGACGTCAATTCGCAACCGTTTTTCATGTAATTTTGCAGGCGCTATTGGCTGGTATTACGGCAACTTCCCTGTAAATTTTGCGAAGTTTGATTGAGTACTTCAAACATTATTAATGAGAGTAGTGTGAAATTTGAATAAGTATTTTTAAAAGTTATTCCTTTAGACGTCAATTCAGACGTCAATTCGCAACCGTTTTCAATGTAATTTTGCAGGTACCATCGGCTGGTATTACGGCAACTTCCCTGTAAATTAGGCGAAGTTTGATTGAGAACTTCAAAAATTATTAATGAGATTAGTGTGAAATTTGATTGAGTATTTTTAAAAGTTATTCATTGAGACGTCAATTTAGACGTCAATTCGCAACCGTTTTCAATGTAATTTTGCAGGTACCATCGGCTGGTATTACGGCAACTTCCCTGTAAATTAGGCGAAGTTTGATTGAGAACTTCAAAAATTATTAATGAGATTAGTGTGAAATTTGATTGAGTATTTTTAAAAGTTATTCATTGAGACGTCAATTTAGACGTCAATTCGCAACCGTTTTCAATGTAATTTTGCAGGTACCATCGGCTGGTATTACGGCAACTTCCCAGTAAATTAGGCGAAGTTTGATTGAGAACTTCAAAAATTATTAATGAGATTAGTGTGAAATTTGATTGAGTTTTTTAAAAGTTATTCATTTAGACGGCAATTAAGACGTCAATTCGCAACTGTTTTTCGTGTAATTTTGCAGGCGATATTGGCTGGTATTACGGCAACTTCCCTGTAAATTTGGCGAAGTTTGATTGAGTACTTCAAAAATTATTAATGAGAGTAGTGTGAAATTTGAATAAGTATTTTTAAAAGTTATTCATTTAGACGTCAATTTAGACGTCAATTCGCAACCGTTTTCAATGTAATTTTTTGCAGGTACCATCGGCTGGTATTACGGCAACTTCCCTGTAAATTAGGCGAAGTTTGATTGAGAACTTCAAAAATTATTAATGAGATTAGTGTGAAATTTGATTGAGTATTTTAAAAGTTATTCATTTAGACGTCAATTCAGAATTCAATTCGCAACCGTTTTCAATGTAATTTTGCTGGCACTATTGGCTGGTATTACGGCAACTTCCCTGTAAAATAGGCGACGTTTGATTGAGAACTTCAAAAGGTATGAATGAGATTAGTGTTAAATTTGATTGAGTATTTTAAAAGTTATTCATTTAGACGTCAATTAAGACGTCAATTCGCAACCGTTTTTCATGTAATTTTGCAGGCGCTATTGGCTGGTATTACGGCAACTTCCCTGTAAATTTTGCGAAGTTTGATTGAGTACTTCAAACATTATTAATGAGAGTAGTGTGAAATTTGAATAAGTATTTTTAAAAGTTATTCCTTTAGACGTCAATTCAGACGTCAATTCGCAACCGTTTTCAATGTAATTTTGCAGGTACCATCGGCTGGTATTACGGCAACTTCCCTGTAAATTAGGCGAAGTTTGATTGAGAACTTCAAAAATTATTAATGAGATTAGTGTGAAATTTGATTGAGTATTTTTAAAAGTTATTCATTGAGACGTCAATTTAGACGTCAATTCGCAACCGTTTTCAATGTAATTTTGCAGGTACCATCGGCTGGTATTACGGCAACTTCCCTGTAAATTAGGCGAAGTTTGATTGAAAACTTCAAAAATTATTAATGAGATTAGTGTGAAATTTGATTGAGTTTTTTAAAAGTTATTCACTTAGACGTCGATTTAGACGTCAATTCGCAACCGTTTTCAATGTAATTTTGCAGGCACTATTGGCTGGTATTACGGCAACTTCCCTGTAAATTTTGCGAAGTTTGATTGAGTACTTCAAACATTATTAATGAGAGTAGTGTGAAATTTGAATAAGTATTTTTAAAAGTTATTCCTTTAGACGTCAATTCAGACGTCAATTCGCAACCGTTTTCAATGTAATATTGCAGGCACTATTGGCTGGTATTACGGCAACTTCCCTGTAAATTAGGCGAAGTTTGATTGAGTACTTCAAAAATTATTAATGAGAGTAGTGTGAAATTTGAATAAGTATTTTTAAAAGTTATTCATTTAGACGTCAATTTAGACGTCAATTCGCAACCGTTTTCAATGTAATTTTGCAGGTACCATCGGCTGGTATTACGGCAACTTCCCTGTAAATTAGGCGAAGTTTGATTGAGAACTTCAAAAATTATTAATGAGATTAGTGTGAAATTTGATTGAGTATTTTTAAAAGTTATTCATTGAGACGTCAATTTAGACGTCAATTCGCAACCGTTTTCAATGTAATTTTGCAGGTACCATCGGCTGGTATTACGGCAACTTCCCTGTAAATTAGGCGAAGTTTGATTGAAAACTTCAAAAATTATTAATGAGATTAGTGTGAAATTTGATTGAGTTTTTTAAAAGTTATTCATTTAGACGTCGATTTAGACGTCAATTCGCAACCGTTTTCAATGTAATTTTGCAGGCACTATTGGCTGGTATTACGGCAAAACTTCCCTGTAAATTAGGCGAAGTTTGATTGAGAACTTCAAAAATTATTAATGAGATTAGTGTGAAATTTGAATGAGTATTTTTAAAAGTTATTCATTTAGACGTCAATTTAGACGTCAATTAGCAACCGTTTTTCATGTAATTTTGCAGGCGCTATTGGCTGGTATTATGGCAACTTCCCTGGAAATTAGGCGAAGTTTGATTGAGAACTTCAAAAATTATTAATGAGATTAGTGTGAAATTTGATTGAGTATTTTTAAAAGTTATTCATTTAGACGTCAATTTAGACGTCAATTCGCAACCGTTTTCAATGTAATTTTGCAGGTACCATCGGCTGGTATTACGGCAACTTCCCTGTAAATTAGGCGAAGTTTGATTGAGAACTTCAAAAATTATTAATGAGATTAGTGTGAAATTTGATTGAGTATTTTAAAAGTTATTCATTTAGACGTCAATTCAGAATTCAATTCGCAACCGTTTTCAATGTAATTTTGCTGGCACTATTGGCTGGTATTACGGCAACTTCCCTGTAAATTAGGCGAAGTTTGATTGAGAACTTCAAAAGGTATGAATGAGATTAGTGTTAAATTTGATTGAGTATTTTAAAAGTTATTCATTTAGACGTCAATTAAGACGTCAATTCGCAACCGTTTTTCATGTAATTTTGCAGGCGCTATTGGCTGGTATTACGGCAACTTCCCTGTAAATTTTGCGAAGTTTGATTGAGTACTTCAAAAATTATTAATGAGAGTAGTGTGAAATTTGAATAAGTATTTTTAAAAGTTATTCCTTTAGACGTCAATTCAGACGTCAATTCGCAACCGTTTTCAATGTAATTTTGCAGGTACCATCGGCTGGTATTACGGCAACTTCCCTGTAAATTAGGCGAAGTTTGATTGAGAACTTCAAAAATTATTAATGAGATTAGTGTGAAATGTGATTGAGTATTTTAAAAGTTATTCATTTAGACGTCAATTCAGAATTCAATTCGCAACCGTTTTCAATGTAATTTTGCTGGCGCTATTGGCTGGTATTACGGCACCTTCCCTGTAAATTAGGCGAAGTTTGATTGAGAACTTCAAAAATTATTAATGAGATTAGTGTGAAATTTGAATGAGTATTTTTAAAAGTTATTCATTTAGACGTCAATTTAGACGTCAATTCGCAACCGTTTTTCATGTAATTTTGCAGGCGCTATTGGCTGGTATTACGGCAACTTCCCTGTAAATTTTGCGAAGTTTGATTGAGTACTTCAAAAATTATTAATGAGAGTAGTGTGAAATTTGAATAAGTATTTTTAAAAGTTATTCCTTTAGACGTCAATTCAGACGTCAATTCGCAACCGTTTTCAATGTAATTTTGCAGGTACCATCGGCTGGTATTACGGCAACTTCCCTGTAAATTAGGCAAAGTTTGATTGAGAACTTCAAAAATTATTAATGAGATTAGTGTGAAATTTGAATGAGTATTTTTAAAAGTTATTCATTTAGACGTCAATTTAGACGTCAATTCGCAACCGTTTTTCATGTAATTTTGCAGGCGCTATTGGCTGGTATTATGGCAACTTCCCTGTAAATTAGGCGAAGTTTGATTGAGAACTTCAAAAATTATTAATGAGATTAGTGTGAAATTTGATTGAGTTTTTTTAAAAGTTATTCATTTAGACGTCAATTTAGACGTCAATTCGCAACCGTTTTCAATGTAATTTTGCAGGTACCATCGGCTGGTATTACGGCAACTTCCCTGTAAATTAGGCGAAGTTTGATTGAAAACTTCAAAAATTATTAATGAGATTAGTGTGAAATTTGATTGAGTTTTTTAAAAGTTATTCATTTAGACGTCGATTTAGACGTCAATTCGCAACAGTTTTCAATGTAATTTTGCAGGCACTATTGGCTGGTATTACGGCAAAACTTCCCTGTAAATTAGGCGAAGTTTGATTGAGAACTTCAAAAATTATTAATGAGATTAGTGTGAAATTTGAATGAGTATTTTTTAAAGTTATTCATTTAGACGTCAATTTAGACGTCAATTCGCAACCGTTTTTCATGTAATTTTGCAGGCGCTATTGGCTGGTATTATGGCAACTTCCCTGGAAATTAGGCGAAGTTTGATTGAGAACTTCAAAAATTATTAATGAGATTAGTGTGAAATTTGATTGAGTATTTTTAAAAGTTATTCATTTAGACGTCAATTTAGACGTCAATTCGCAACCGTTTTCAATGTAATTTTGCAGGTACCATCGGCTGGTATTACGGCAACTTCCCTGTAAATTAGGCGAAGTTTGATTGAGAACTTCAAAAATTATTAATGAGATTAGTGTGAAATTTGATTGAGTATTTTAAAAGTTATTCATTTAGACGTCAATTCAGAATTCAATTCGCAACCGTTTTCAATGTAATTTTGCTGGCACTATTGGCTGGTATTACGGCAACTTCCCTGTAAATTAGGCGAAGTTTGATTGAGAACTTCAAAAGGTATGAATGAGATTAGTGTTAAATTTGATTGAGTATTTTAAAAGTTATTCATTTAGACGTCAATTAAGACGTTAATTCGCAACCGTTTTTCATGTAATTTTGCAGGCGCTATTGGCTGGTATTACGGCAACTTCCCTGTAAATTTTGCGAAGTTTGATTGAGTACTTCAAAAATTATTAATGAGAGTAGTGTGAAATTTGAATAAGTATTTTTAAAAGTTATTCCTTTAGACGTCAATTCAGACGTCAATTCGCAACCGTTTTCAATGTAATTTTGCAGACACTATTGGCTGGTATTACGGCAACTTCCCTGTAAATTAGGCGAAGTTTGATTGAGAATTTCAAAAATTATTAATGAGATTAGTGTGAAATTTGATTGAGTATTTTTAAAAGTTATTCATTTAGACGTCAATTTAGACGTCAATTCGCAACCGTTTTCAATGTAATTTTGCAGGTACCATCGGCTGGTATTACGGCAACTTCCCTGTAAATTAGGCGAAGTTTGATTGAGAACTTCAAAAATTATTAATGAGATTAGTGTGAAATTTGATTGAGTATTTTAAAAGTTATTCATTTAGACGTCAATTCAGAATTCAATTCGCAACCGTTTTCAATGTAATTTTGCTGGCACTATTGGCTGGTATTACGGCAACTTCCCTGTAAATTAGGCGAAGTTTGATTGAGAACTTCAAAAGGTATGAATGAGATTAGTGTTAAATTTGATTGAGTATTTTAAAAGTTATTCATTTAGACGTCAATTAAGACGTCAATTCGCAACCGTTTTTCATGTAATTTTGCAGGCGCTATTGGCTGGTATTACGGCAACTTCCCTGTAAATTTTGCGAAGTTTGATTGAGTACTTCAAAAATTATTAATGAGAGTAGTGTGAAATTTGAATAAGTATTTTTAAAAGTTATTCCTTTAGACGTCAATTGAGACGTCAATTCGCAACCGTTTTCAATGTAATTTTGCAGGCACTATTGGCTGGTATTACGGCAACTTCCCTGTAAATTAGGCGAAGTTTGATTGAGAACTTCAAAAATTATTAATGAGATTAGTGTGAAATTTGAATGAGTATTTTTAAAAGTTATTCATTTAGACGTCAATTTAGACGTCAATTCGCAACCGTTTTCAATGTAATTTTGCAGGTACCATCGGCTGGTATTACGGCAACTTCCCTGTAAATTAGGCGAAGTTTGATTGAGAACTTCAAAAATTATTAATGAGATTAGTGTGAAATGTGATTGAGTATTTTAAAAGTTATTCATTTAGACGTCAATTCAGAATTCAATTCGCAACCGTTTTCAATGTAATTTTGCTGGCACTATTGGCTGGTATTACTGCACCTTCCCTGTAAATTAGGCGAAGTTTGATTGAGAACTTCAAAAATTATTAATGAGATTGGTGTGAAATTTGAATGAGTATTTTTAAAAGTTATTCATTTAGACGTCAATTTAGACGTCAATTCGCAACCGTTTTTCATGTAATTTTGCAGGCGCTATTGGCTGGTATTACGGCAACTTCCCTGTAAATTTTGCGAAGTTTGATTGAGTACTTCAAAAATTATTAATGAGAGTAGTGTGAAATTTGAATAAGTATTTTTAAAAGTTATTCCTTTAGACGTCAATTCAGACGTCAATTCGCAACCGTTTTCAATGTAATTTTGCAGGTACCATCGGCTGGTATTACGGCAACTTCCCTGTAAATTAGGCGAAGTTTGATTGAGAACTTCAAAAATTATTAATGAGATTAGTGTGAAATTTGAATGAGTATTTTTAAAAGTTATTCATTTAGACGTCAATTTAGACGTCAATTCGCAACCGTTTTTCATGTAATTTTGCAGGCGCTATTGGCTGGTATTATGGCAACTTCCCTGGAAATTAGGCGAAGTTTGATTGAGAACTTCAAAAATTATTAATGAGATTAGTGTGAAATTTGATTGAGTTTTTTTAAAAGTTATTCATTTAGACGTCAATTTAGACGTCAATTCGCAACCGTTTTCAATGTAATTTTGCAGGTACCATCGGCTGGTATTACGGCAACTTCCCTGTAAATTAGGCGAAGTTTGATTGAAAACTTCAAAAATTATTAATGAGATTAGTGTGAAATTTGATTGAGTTTTTTAAAAGTTATTCATTTAGACGTCGATTTAGACGTCAATTCGCAACAGTTTTCAATGTAATTTTGCAGGCACTATTGGCTGGTATTACGGCAAAACTTCCCTGTAAATTAGGCGAAGTTTGATTGAGAACTTCAAAAATTATTAATGAGATTAGTGTGAAATTTGAATGAGTATTTTTTAAAGTTATTCATTTAGACGTCAATTTAGACGTCAATTCGCAACCGTTTTTTATGTAATTTTGCAGGCGCTATTGGCTGGTATTATGGCAACTTCCCTGGAAATTAGGCGAAGTTTGATTGAGAACTTCAAAAATTATTAATGAGATTAGTGTGAAATTTGATTGAGTATTTTTAAAAGTTATTCATTTAGACGTCAATTTAGACGTCAATTCGCAACCGTTTTCAATGTAATTTTGCAGGTACCATCGGCTGGTATTACGGCAACTTCCCTGTAAATTAGGCGAAGTTTGATTGAGAACTTCAAAAATTATTAATGAGATTAGTGTGAAATTTGATTGAGTATTTTAAAAGTTATTCATTTAGACGTCAATTCAGAATTCAATTCGCAACCGTTTTCAATGTAATTTTGCTGGCACTATTGGCTGGTATTACGGCAACTTCCCTGTAAATTAGGTGAAGTTTGATTGAGAACTTCAAAAGGTATGAATGAGATTAGTGTTAAATTTGATTGAGTATTTTAAAAGTTATTCATTTAGACGTCAATTAAGACGTTAATTCGCAACCGTTTTTCATGTAATTTTGCAGGCGCTATTGGCTGGTATTACGGCAACTTCCCTGTAAATTTTGCGAAGTTTGATTGAGTACTTCAAAAATTATTAATGAGAGTAGTGTGAAATTTGAATAAGTATTTTTAAAAGTTATTCCTTTAGACGTCAATTCAGACGTCAATTCGCAACCGTTTTCAATGTAATTTTGCAGACACTATTGGCTGGTATTACGGCAACTTCCCTGTAAATTAGGCGAAGTTTGATTGAGAACTTCAAAAATTATTAATGAGATTAGTGTGAAATTTGATTGAGTATTTTTAAAAGTTATTCATTTAGACGTCAATTTAGACGTCAATTCGCAACCGTTTTCAATGTAATTTTGCAGGTACCATCGGCTGGTATTACGGCAACTTCCCTGTAAATTAGGCGAAGTTTGATTGAAAACTTCAAAAATTATTAATGAGATTAGTGTGAAATTTGATTGAGTTTTTTAAAAGTTATTCATTTAGACGTCGATTTAGACGTCAATTCGCAACAGTTTTCAATGTAATTTTGCAGGCACTATTGGCTGGTATTACGGCAAAACTTCCCTGTAAATTAGGCGAAGTTTGATTGAGAACTTCAAAAATTATTAATGAGATTAGTGTGAAATTTGAATGAGTATTTTTTAAAGTTATTCATTTAGACGTCAATTTAGACGTCAATTCGCAACCGTTTTTTATGTAATTTTGCAGGCGCTATTGGCTGGTATTATGGCAACTTCCCTGGAAATTAGGCGAAGTTTGATTGAGAACTTCAAAAATTATTAATGAGATTAGTGTGAAATTTGATTGAGTATTTTTAAAAGTTATTCATTTAGACGTCAATTTAGACGTCAATTCGCAACCGTTTTCAATGTAATTTTGCAGGTACCATCGGCTGGTATTACGGCAACTTCCCTGTAAATTAGGCGAAGTTTGATTGAGAACTTCAAAAATTATTAATGAGATTAGTGTGAAATTTGATTGAGTATTTTAAAAGTTATTCATTTAGACGTCAATTCAGAATTCAATTCGCAACCGTTTTCAATGTAATTTTGCTGGCACTATTGGCTGGTATTACGGCAACTTCCCTGTAAATTAGGTGAAGTTTGATTGAGAACTTCAAAAGGTATGAATGAGATTAGTGTTAAATTTGATTGAGTATTTTAAAAGTTATTCATTTAGACGTCAATTAAGACGTTAATTCGCAACCGTTTTTCATGTAATTTTGCAGGCGCTATTGGCTGGTATTACGGCAACTTCCCTGTAAATTTTGCGAAGTTTGATTGAGTACTTCAAAAATTATTAATGAGAGTAGTGTGAAATTTGAATAAGTATTTTTAAAAGTTATTCCTTTAGACGTCAATTCAGACGTCAATTCGCAACCGTTTTCAATGTAATTTTGCAGACACTATTGGCTGGTATTACGGCAACTTCCCTGTAAATTAGGCGAAGTTTGATTGAGAACTTCAAAAATTATTAATGAGATTAGTGTGAAATTTGATTGAGTATTTTTAAAAGTTATTCATTTAGACGTCAATTTAGACGTCAATTCGCAACCGTTTTCAATGTAATTTTGCAGGTACCATCGGCTGGTATTACGGCAACTTCCCTGTAAATTAGGCGAAGTTTGATTGAGAACTTCAAAAATTATTAATGAGATTAGTGTGAAATTTGATTGAGTATTTTAAAAGTTATTCATTTAGACGTCAATTCAGAATTCAATTCGCAACCGTTTTCAATGTAATTTTGCTGGCACTATTGGCTGGTATTACGGCAACTTCCCTGTAAATTAGGCGAAGTTTGATTGAGAACTTCAAAAGGTATGAATGAGATTAGTGTTAAATTTGATTGAGTATTTTAAAAGTTATTCATTTAGACGTCAATTAAGACGTCAATTCGCAACCGTTTTTCATGTAATTTTGCAGGCGCTATTGGCTGGTATTACGGCAACTTCCCTGTAAATTTTGCGAAGTTTGATTGAGTACTTCAAAAATTATTAATGAGATTAGTGTGAAATTTGATTAAGTTTTTTTAAAAGTTATTCATTTAGACGTCAATTTAGACGTCAATTCGCAACCGTTTTCAATGTAATTTTGCAGGTACCATCGGCTGGTATTACGGCAACTTCCCTGTAAATTAGGCGAAGTTTGATTGAGAACTTCAAAAATTATTAATGAGATTAGTGTGAAATTTGATTGAGTATTTTAAAAGTTATTCATTTAGACGTCAATTCAGAATTCAATTCGCAACCGTTTTCAATGTAATTTTGCTGGCACTATTGGCTGGTATTACGGCAACTTCCCTGTAAATTAGGTGAAGTTTGATTGAGAACTTCAAAAGGTATGAATGAGATTAGTGTTAAATTTGATTGAGTATTTTAAAAGTTATTCATTTAGACGTCAATTAAGACGTTAATTCGCAACCGTTTTTCATGTAATTTTGCAGGCGCTATTGGCTGGTATTACGGCAACTTCCCTGTAAATTTTGCGAAGTTTGATTGAGTACTTCAAAAATTATTAATGAGAGTAGTGTGAAATTTGAATAAGTATTTTTAAAAGTTATTCCTTTAGACGTCAATTCAGACGTCAATTCGCAACCGTTTTCAATGTAATTTTGCAGACACTATTGGCTGGTATTACGGCAACTTCCCTGTAAATTAGGCGAAGTTTGATTGAGAACTTCAAAAATTATTAATGAGATTAGTGTGAAATTTGATTGAGTATTTTTAAAAGTTATTCATTTAGACGTCAATTTAGACGTCAATTCGCAACCGTTTTCAATGTAATTTTGCAGGTACCATCGGCTGGTATTACGGCAACTTCCCTGTAAATTAGGCGAAGTTTGATTGAGAACTTCAAAAATTATTAATGAGATTAGTGTGAAATTTGATTGAGTATTTTAAAAGTTATTCATTTAGACGTCAATTCAGAATTCAATTCGCAACCGTTTTCAATGTAATTTTGCTGGCACTATTGGCTGGTATTACGGCAACTTCCCTGTAAATTAGGCGAAGTTTGATTGAGAACTTCAAAAGGTATGAATGAGATTAGTGTTAAATTTGATTGAAGTATTTTAAAAGTTATTCATTTAGACGTCAATTAAGACGTCAATTCGCAACCGTTTTTCATGTAATTTTGCAGGCGCTATTGGCTGGTATTACGGCAACTTCCCTGTAAATTTTGCGAAGTTTGATTGAGTACTTCAAAAATTATTAATGAGATTAGTGTGAAATTTGATTAAGTTTTTTTAAAAGTTATTCATTTAGACGTCAATTTAGACGTCAATTCGCAACCGTTTTCAATGTAATTTTGCAGGTACCATCGGCTGGTATTACGGCAACTTCCCTGTAAATTAGGCGAAGTTTGATTGAAAACTTCAAAAATTATTAATGAGATTAGTGTGAAATTTGATTGAGTTTTTTAAAAGTTATTCATTTAGACGTCGATTTAGACGTCAATTCGCAACCGTTTTCAATGTAATTTTGCAGGCACTATTGGCTGGTATTACGACAAAACTTCCCTGTAAATTAGGCGAAGTTTGATTGAGAACTTCAAAAATTATTAATGAGATTAGTGTGAAATTTGAATGAGTATTTTTTAAAGTTATTCATTTAGACGTCAATTTAGACGTCAATTCGCAACCGTTTTTCATGTAATTTTGCAGGCGCTATTGGCTGGTATTATGGCAACTTCCCTGGAAAATTAGGCGAAGTTTGATTGAGACTTCAAAAATTATTAACGAGATTAGTGTGAAATTTGATTGAGTATTTTTAAAAGTTATTCATTTAGACGTCAATTTAGACGTCAATTCGCAACCGTTTTCAATGTAATTTTGCAGGTACCATCGGCTGGTATTACGGCAACTTCCCTGTAAATTAGGCGAAGTTTGATTGAGAACTGCAAAAATTATTAATGAGATTAGTGTGAAATTTGATTGAGTATTTTAAAAGTTATTCATTTAGACGTCAATTCAGAATTCAATTCGCAACCGTTTTCAATGTAATTTTGCTGGCACTATTGGCTGGTATTACGGCAACTTCCCTGTAAATTAGGCGAAGTTTGATTGAGAACTTTAAAAGGTATGAATGAGATTAGTGTTAAATTTGATTGAGTATTTTAAAAGTTATTCATTTAGACGTCAATTAAGACGTCAATTCGAAACCGTTTTTCATGTAATTTTGCAGGCGCTATTGGCTGGTATTACGGCAACTTCCCTGTAAATTTTGCGAAGTTTGATTGAGTACTTCAAAAATTATTAATGAGAGTAGTGTGAAATTTGAATAAGTATTTTTAAAAGTTATTCCTTTAGACGTCAATTCAGACGTCAATTCGCAACCGTTTTCAATGTAATTTTGCAGGCACTATTGGCTGGTATTACGCAACTTCCCTGTAAATTAGGCGAAGTTTGATTGAGAACTTCAAAAATTATTAATGAGATTAGTGTGAAATTTGATTGAGTATTTTTAAAAGTTATTCATTTAGACGTCAATTTAGACGTCAATTCGCAACCGTTTTCAATGTAATTTTGCAGGTTCCATCGGCTGGTATTACGGCAACTTCCCTGTAAATTAGGCGAAGTTTGATTGAGAACTTCAAAAATTATTAATGAGATTAGTGTGAAATTTGATTGAGTATTTTAAAAGTTATTCATTTAGACGTCAATTCAGAATTCAATTCGCAACCGTTTTCAATGTAATTTTGCTGGCACTATTGGCTGGTATTACGGCAACTTCCCTGTAAATTAGGCGAAGTTTGATTGAGAACTTCAAAAGATATGAATGAGATTAGTGTTAAATTTGATTGAGTATTTTAAAAGTTATTCATTTAGACGTCAATTAAGACGTCAATTCGCAACCGTTTTTCATGTAATTTTGCAGGCGCTATTGGCTGGTATTACGGCAACTTCCCTGTAAATTTTGCGAAGTTTGATTGAGTACTTCAAAAATTATTAATGAGAGTAGTGTGAAATTTGAATAAGTATTTTTAAAAGTTATTCACTTAGACGTCAATTTAGACGTCAATTCGCAACCGTTTTCAATGTAATTTTGCAGGTACCATCGGCTGGTATTACGGCAACTTCCCTGTAAATTAGGCGAAGTTTGATTGAAAACTTCAAAAATTATTAATGAGATTAGTGTGAAATTTGATTGAGTTTTTTAAAAGTTATTCATTTAGACGTCGATTTAGACGTCAATTCGCAACCGTTTTCAATGTAATTTTGCAGGCACTATTGGCTGGTATTACGGCAAAACTTCCCTGTAAATTAGGCGAAGTTTGATTGAGAACTTCAAAAATTATTAATGAGATTAGTGTGAAATTTGAATGAGTATTTTTTAAAGTTATTCATTTAGACGTCAATTTAGACGTCAATTCGCAACCGTTTTTCATGTAATTTTGCAGGCGCTATTGGCTGGTATTATGGCAACTTCCCTGGAAATTAGGCGAAGTTTGATTGAGAACTTCATAAATTATTAATGAGATTAGTGTGAAATTTGATTGAGTATTTTTAAAAGTTATTCATTTAGACGTCAATTTAGACGTCAATTCGCAACCGTTTTCAATGTAATTTTGCAGGTACCATCGGCTGGTATTACGGCAACTTCCCTGTAAATTAGGCGAAGTTTGATTGAGAACTTCAAAAATTATTAATGAGATTAGTGTGAAATTAGATTGAGTATTTTAAAAGTTATTCATTTAGACGTCAATTCAGAATTCAATTCGCAACCGTTTTCAATGTAATTTTGCTGGCACTATTGGCTGGTATTACGGCAACTTCCCTGTAAATTAGGCGAAGTTTGATTGAGAACTTCAAAAGGTATGAATGAGATTAATGTTAAATTTGATTGAGTATTTTAAAAGTTATTCATTTAGACGTCAATTAAGACGTCAATTCGCAACCGTTTTTCATGTAATTTTGCAGGCGCTATTGGCTGGTATTACGGCAACTTCCCTGTAAATTTTTGCGAAGTTTGATTGAGTACTTAAAAAATTATTAATGAGAGTAGTGTGAAATTTGTATAAGTATTTTTAAAAGTTATTCCTTTAGACGTCAATTCAGACGTCAATTCGCAACCGTTTTCCATGATATTTTGCAGACACCATCGGCTGTTATTACGGCAACTTCCCTGTAAGCTTGGCGAAGTTTGATTGAGTACTTCAAAAGTTATGAATGAGATTAGTGTGAAATTTGATTGAGTTTTTTAAAAGTTATTCATTTAGACGTCGATTTAGACGTCAATTCGCAACCGTTTTCAATGTAATTTTGCAGGTACCATCGGCTGGTATTACGGCAACTTCCCTGTAAATTAGGCGAAGTTTGATTGAGAACTTCAAAAATTATTAATGAGATTAATGTGAAATTTGATTGAGTTTTTTAAAAGTTATTCATTTAGACGTCAATTCAGACGTCAATTCGCAACCGTTTTCAATGTAATTTTGCAGGCACTATTGGCTGGTATTACGGCAACTTCCCTGTAAATTAGGTGAAGTTTGATTGAGAACTTCACAAATTATTAATGAGATTAGTGTGAAATTTGAATGAGTATTTTTAAAAGTTATTCATTTAGACGTCAATTTAGACGTCAATTCGCAACCGTTTTTCATGTAATTTTGCAGGCGCAATTGGCTGGTATTACGGCAACTTCCCTGTAAATTTTGCGAAGTTTGATCGAGTACTTTAAAAATTATTAATGAGAGTAGTGTGAAATTTGAATAAGTATTTTTAAAAGTTATTCCTTTAGACGTCAAATCAGACGTCAATTCGCAACCGTTTTCCATGATATTTTGCAGACACCATCGGCTGTTATTACGGCAACTTCCCTGTAAGCTTGGCGAAGTTTGATTGAGTACTTCAAAAGTTATGAATGAGATTAGTGTGAAATTTGATTGAATTTTTTAAAAGTTATTCATTTAGACGTCGATTTAGACGTCAATTCGCAACCGTTTTCAATGTAATTTTGCAGGTACCATCGGCTGGTATTACGGCAACTTCCCTGTAAATTAGGCGAAGTTTGATTGAGAACTTCAAAAATTATTAATGAGATTAGTGTGAAATTTGATTGAGTATTTTTAAAAGTTATTCATTTAGACGTCAATTTAGACGTCAATTCGCAACCGTTTTCAATGTAATTTTGCAGGTACCATCGGCTGGTATTACGGCAACTTCCCTGTAAATTAGGCGAAGTTTGATTGAGAACTTCAAAAATTATTAATGAGATTAGTGTGAAATTTGATTGAGTATTTTAAAAGTTATTCATTTAGACGTCAATTCAGAATTCAATTTCGCAACCGTTTTCAATGTAATTTTGCTGGCACTATTGGCTTGTATTACGGCAACTTCCCTGTAAATTAGGCGAAGTTTGATTGAGAACTTCAAAAGGTATGAATGTGATTAGTGTTAAATTTGATTGAGTATTTTAAAAGTTATTCATTTAGACGTCAATTAAGACGTCAATTCGCAACCGTTTTTCATGTAATTTTGCAGGCGCTATTGGCTGTTATTACGGCCACTTCCCTGTAAATTTTGCGAAGTTTGATTAAGTACTTCAAAAATTATTAATGAGAGTAGTGTGAAATTTGAATAAGTATTTTTAAAAGTTATTCCTTTAGACGTCAATTCAGACGTCAATTCGCAACCGTTTTCAATGTAATTTTGCAGGCACTATTGGCTGGTATTACGGCAACTTCCCTGTAAATTAGGCGAAGTTTGATTGATAACTTCAAAAATTATTAATGAGATTAGTGTGAAATTTGATTGAGTATTTTTAAAAGTTATTCATTTAGACGTCAATTTAGACGTCAATTCGCAACCGTTTTCAATGTAATTTTGCAGGTACCATCGGCTGGTATTACGGCAACTTCCCTGTAAATTAGGCGAAGTTTGATTGAGAACTTCAAAAATTATTAATGAGATTAGTGTGAAATTTGATTGAGTATTTTAAAAGTTATTCATTTAGACGTCAATTCAGAATTCAATTCGCAACCGTTTTCAATGTAATTTTGCTGGCACTATTGGCTGGTATTACGGCAACTTCCCTGTAAATTAGGCGAAGTTTGATTGAGAACTTCAAAAGGTATGAATGAGATTAGTGTTAAATTTGATTGAGTATTTTAAAAGTTATTCATTTAGACGTCAATTAAGACGTCAATTCGCAACCGTTTTTCATGTAATTTTGCAGGCGCTATTGGCTGGTATTACGGCAACTTCCCTGTAAATTTTGCGAAGTTTGATTGAGTACTTCAAAAATTATTAATGAGAGTAGTGTGAAATTTGAATAAGTATTTTTAAAAGTTATTCCTTTAGACGTCAATTCAGACGTCAATTCGCAACCGTTTTCAATGTAATTTTGCAGGCACTATTGGCTGGTATTACGGCAACTTCCCTGTAAACTAGGCGAAGTTTGATTGAGAACTGCAAAAATTATTAATGAGATTAGTGTGAAATTTGAATGAGTATTTTTAAAAGTTATTCATTTAGACGTCAATTAAGACGTCAATTCGCAACCGTTTTTCATGTAATTTTGCAGGCGCTATTGGCTGGTATTATGGCAACTTCCCTGGAAATTAGGCGAAGTTTGATTGAGAACTTCAAAAATTATTAATGAGATTAGTGTGAAATTTGATTGAGTTTTTTTAAAAGTTATTCATTTAGACGTCAATTTAGACGTCAATTCGCAACCGTTTTCAATGTAATTTTGCAGGCACTATTGGCTGGTATTACGGCAACTTCCCTGTAAATTAGGCGAAGTTTGATTGAGAACTTCAAAAATTATTAATGAGATTAGTGTGAAATTTGAATGAGTATTTTTAAAAGTTATTCATTTAGACGTCAATTTAGACGTCAATTCGCAACCGTTTTTCATGTAATTTTGCAGGCGCTATTGGCTGGTATTATGGCAACTTCCCTGGAAATTAGGCGAAGTTTGATTGAGAACTTCAAAAATTATTAATGAGATTAGTGTGAAATTTGATTGAGTTTTTTTAAAAGTTATTCATTTAGACGTCAATTTAGACGTCAATTCGCAACCGTTTTCAATGTAATTTTGCAGGTACCATCGGCTGGTATTACGGCAACTTCCCTGTAAATTAGGCGAAGTTTGATTGAAAACTTCAAAAATTATTAATGAGATTAGTGTGAAATTTGATTGAGTTTTTTAAAAGTTATTCATTTAGACGTCGATTTAGACGTCAATTCGCAACCGTTTTCAATGTAATTTTGCAGGCACTATTGGCTGGTATTACGGCAAAGCTTCCCTGTAAATTAGGCGAAGTTTGATTGAGAACTTCAAAAATTAATAATGAGATTAGTGTGAAATTTGAATGAGTATTTTTTAAAGTTATTCATTTAGACGTCAATTTAGACGTCAATTCGCAACCGTTTTTCATGTGATTTTGCAGGCGCTATTGGCTGGTATTATGGCAACTTCCCTGGAAATTAGGCGAAGTTTGATTGAGACTTCAAAAATTATTAACGAGATTAGTGTGAAATTTGATTGAGTATTTTTAAAAGTTATTCATTTAGACGTCAATTTAGACGTCAATTCGCAACCGTTTTCAATGTAATTTTGCAGGTACCATCGGCTAGTATTACGGCAACTTCCCTGTAAATTAGGCGAAGTTTGATTGAGAACTTCAAAAATTATTAATGAGATTAGTGTGAAATTTGATTGAGTATTTTAAAAGTTATTCATTTAGACGTCAATTCAGAATTCAATTCGCAACCGTTTTCAATGTAATTTTGCTGGCACTATTGGCTGGTATTACGGCAACTTCCCTGTAAATTAGGCGAAGTTTGATTGAGAACTTTAAAAGGTATGAATGAGATTAGTGTTAAATTTGATTGAGTATTTTAAAAGTTATTCATTTAGACGTCAATTAAGACGTCAATTCGCAACCGTTTTTCATGTAATTTTGCAGGCGCTATTGGCTGGTATTACGGCAACTTCCCTGTAAATTTTGCGAAGTTTGATTGAGTACTTCAAAAATTATTAATGAGAGTAGTGTGAAATTTGAATAAGTAATTTTTAAAAGTTATTCCTTTAGACGTCAATTCAGACGTCAATTCGCAACCGTTTTCAATGTAATTTTGCAGGCACTATTGGCTGGTATTACGGCAACTTCCCTGTAAATTAGGCGATGTTTGATTGAGAACTTCAAAAATTATTAATGAGATTAGTGTGAAATTTGATTGAGTATTTTTAAAAGTTATTCATTTAGACGTCAATTTAGACGTCAATTCGCAACCGTTTTCAATGTAATTTTGCAGGTACCATCGGCTGGTATTACGGCAACTTCCCTGTAAATTTTGCGAAGTTTGATTGAGTACTTAAAAAATTATTAATGAGAGTAGTGTGAAATTTGTATAAGTATTTTTAAAAGTTATTCCTTTAGACGTCAATTCAGACGTCAATTCGCAACCGTTTTCCATGATATTTTGCAGACACCATCGGCTGTTATTACGGCAACTTCCCTGTAAGCTTGGCGAAGTTTGATTGAGTACTTCAAAAGTTATGAATGAGATTAGTGTGAAATTTGATTGAGTTTTTTAAAAGTTATTCATTTAGACGTCGATTTAGACGTCAATTCGCAACCGTTTTCAATGTAATTTTGCAGGTACCATCGGCTGGTATTACGGCAACTTCCCTGTAAATTAGGCGAAGTTTGATTGAGAACTTCAAAAATTATTAATGAGATTAATGTGAAATTTGATTGAGTTTTTTAAAAGTTATTCATTTAGACGTCAATTCAGACGTCAATTCGCAACCGTTTTCAATGTAATTTTGCAGGCACTATTGGCTGGTATTACGGCAACTTCCCTGTAAATTAGGTGAAGTTTGATTGAGAACTTCACAAATTATTAATGAGATTAGTGTGAAATTTGAATGAGTATTTTTAAAAGTTATTCATTTAGACGTCAATTTAGACGTCAATTCGCAACCGTTTTTCATGTAATTTTGCAGGCGCAATTGGCTGGTATTACGGCAACTTCCCTGTAAATTTTGCGAAGTTTGATCGAGTACTTTAAAAATTATTAATGAGAGTAGTGTGAAATTTGAATAAGTATTTTTAAAAGTTATTCCTTTAGACGTCAAATCAGACGTCAATTCGCAACCGTTTTCCATGATATTTTGCAGACACCATCGGCTGTTATTACGGCAACTTCCCTGTAAGCTTGGCGAAGTTTGATTGAGTACTTCAAAAGTTATGAATGAGATTAGTGTGAAATTTGATTGAATTTTTTAAAAGTTATTCATTTAGACGTCGATTTAGACGTCAATTCGCAACCGTTTTCAATGTAATTTTGCAGGTCCATCGGCTGGTATTACGGCAACTTCCCTGTAAATTAGGCGAAGTTTGATTGAGAACTTCAAAAATTATTAATGAGATTAGTGTGAAATTTGATTGAGTATTTTTTTAAAGTTATTCATTTAGACGTCAATTTAGACGTCAATTCGCATCCGTTTTTCATGTAATTTTGCAGGCGCTATTGGCTGGTATTATGGCAACTTCCCTGGAAATTAGGCGAAGTTTGATTGAGAACTTCAAAAATTATTAATGAGATTAGTGTGAAATTTGATTGAGTATTTTTAAAAGTTATTCATTTAGACGTCAATTTAGACGTCAATTCGCAACCGTTTTCAATGTAATTTTGCAGGTACCATCGGCTGGTATTACGGCAACTTCCCTGTAAATTAGGCGAAGTTTGATTGAGAACTTCAAAAATTATTAATGAGATTAGTGTGAAATTTGATTGAGTATTTTAAAAGTTATTCATTTAGACGTCAATTCAGAATTCAATTCGCAACCGTTTTCAATGTAATTTTGCTGGCACTATTGGCTTGTATTACGGCAACTTCCCTGTAAATTAGGCGAAGTTTGATTGAGAACTTCAAAGGGTATGAATGTGATTAGTGTTAAATTTGATTGAGTATTTTAAAAGTTATTCATTTAGACGTCAATTAAGACGTCAATTCGCAACCGTTTTTCATGTAATTTTGCAGGCGCTATTGGCTGGTATTACGGCCACTTCCCTGTAAATTTTGCGAAGTTTGATTAAGTACTTCAAAAATTATTAATGAGAGTAGTGTGAAATTTGAATAAGTATTTTTAAAAGTTATTCCTTTAGACGTCAATTCAGACGTCAATTCGCAACCGTTTTCAATGTAATTTTGCAGGCACTATTGGCTGGTATTACGGCAACTTCCCTGTAAAATAGGCGAAGTTTGATTGGGAACTTCAAAAATTATTAATGAGATTAGTGTGAAATTTGATTGAGTATTTTTAAAAGTTATTCATTTAGACGTCAATTTAGACGTCAATTCGCAACCGTTTTCAATGTAATTTTGCAGGTACCATCGGCTGGTATTACGGCAACTTCCCTGTAAATTAGGCGAAGTTTGATTGAGAACTTCAAAAATTATTAATGAGATTAGTGTGAAATTTGATTGAGTATTTTAAAAGTTATTCATTTAGACGTCAATTCAGAATTCAATTCGCAACCGTTTTCAATGTAATTTTGCTGGCACTATTGGCTGGTATTACGGCAACTTCCCTGTAAATTAGGCGAAGTTTGATTGAGAACTTCAAAAGGTATGAATGAGATTAGTGTTAAATTTGATTGAGTATTTTAAAAGTTATTCATTTAGACGTCAATTAAGACGTCAATTCGCAACCGTTTTTCATGTAATTTTGCAGGCGCTATTGGCTGGTATTACGGCAACTTCCCTGTAAATTTTGCGAAGTTTGATTGAGTACTTCAAAAATTATTAATGAGAGTAGTGTGAAATTTGAATAAGTATTTTTAAAAGTTATTCCTTTAGACGTCAATTCAGACGTCAATTCGCAACCGTTTTCAATGTAATTTTGCAGGCACTATTGGCTGGTATTACGGCAACTTCCCTGTAAATTAGGCGAAGTTTGATTGAGTACTTCAAAAATTATTAATGAGATTAGTGTGAAATTTGAATGAGTATTTTTAAAAGTTATTCATTTAGACGTCAATTAAGACGTCAATTCGCAACCGTTTTTCATGTAATTTTGCAGGCGCTATTGGCTGGTATTATGGCAACTTCCCTGGAAATTAGGCGAAGTTTGATTGAGAACTTCAAAAATTATTAATGAGATTAGTGTGAAATTTGATTGAGTTTTTTTAAAAGTTATTCATTTAGACGTCAATTTAGACGTCAATTCGCAACCGTTTTCAATGTAATTTTGCAGGTACCATCGGCTGGTATTACGGCAACTTCCCTGTAAATTAGGCGAAGTTTGATTGAAAACTTCAAAAATTATTAATGAGATTAGTGTGAAATTTGATTGAGTTTTTTAAAAGTTATTCATTTAGACGTCGATTTAGACGTCAATTCGCAACCGTTTTCAATGTAATTTTGCAGGTACCATCGGCTGGTATTACGGCAACTTCCCTGTAAATTAGGCGAAGTTTGATTGAGAACTTCAAAAATTATTAATGAGATTAGTGTGAAATTTGATTGAGTATTTTAAAAGTTATTCATTTAGACGTCAATTCAGAATTCAATTCGCAACCGTTTTCAATGTAATTTTGCTGGCACTATTGGCTGGTATTACGGCGACTTCCCTGTAAATTAGGCGAAGTTTGATTGAGAACTTCAAAAATTATTAATGAGATTAGTGTGAAATTTGATTGAGTTTTTTAAAAGTTATTCATTTAGACGTCAATTCAGACGTCAATTCGCAACCGTTTTCAATGTAATTTTGCAGGCACTATTGGCTGGTATTACGGCAACTTCCCTGTAAATTAGGTGAAGTTTGATTGAGAACTTCACAAATTATTAATGGGATTAGTGTGAAATTTGAATGAGTATTTTTAAAAGTTATTCATTTAGACGTCAATTTAGACGTCAATTCGCAACCGTTTTTCATGTAATTTTGCAGGCGCTATTGGCTGGTATTATGGCAACTTCCCTGGAAATTAGGCGAAGTTTGATTTAGAACTTCAAAAATTATTAATGAGATTAGTGTGAAATTTGATTGAGTATTTTTAAAAGTTATTCATTTAGACGTCAATTTAGACGTCAATTCGCAACCGTTTTTCATGTAATTTTGCAGGCGCTATTGGCTGGTATTACGGCAACTTCCCTGTAAATTTTGCGAAGTTTGATCGAGTGCTTCAAAAATTATTAATGAGAGTAGTGTGAAATTTGAATAAGTATTTTTAAAAGTTATTCCTTTAGACGTCAATTCAGACGTCAATTCGCAACCGTTTTCCATGATATTTTGCAGACACCATCGGCTGTTATTACGGCAACTTCCCTGTAAGCTTGGCGAAGTTTGATTGAGTACTTCAAAAGTTATGAATGAGATTAGTGTGAAATTTGATTGAATTTTTTAAAAGTTATTCATTTAGACGTCGATTTAGACGTCAATTCGCAACCGTTTTCAATGTAATTTTGCAGGTACCATCGGCTGGTATTACGGCAACTTCCCTGTAAATTAGGCGAAGTTTGATTGAGAACTTCAAAAATTATTAATGAGATTAGTGTGAAATTTGATTGAGTTTTTTAAAAGTTATTCATTTAGACGTCAATTCAGACGTCAATTCGCAACCGTTTTCAATGTAATTTTGCAGGCACTATTGGCTGGTATTACGGCAACTTCCCTGTAAATTAGGTGAAGTTTGATTGAGAAATTCAAAAATTATTAATGAGATTAGTGTGAAATTTGAATGAGTATTTTTAAAAGTTATTCATTTAGACGTCAATTTAGACGTCAATTCGCACCCGTTTTTCATGTAATTTTGCAGGCGCTATTGGCTGGTATTACGGCAACTTCCCTGTAAATTTTGCGAAGTTTGATCGAGTGCTTCAAAAATTATTAATGAGAGTAGTGTGAAATTTGAATAAGTATTTTTAAAAGTTATTCCTTTAGACGTCAATTCAGACGTCAATTCGCAACCGTTTTCCATGATATTTTGCAGACACCATCGGCTGTTATTACGGCAACTTCCCTGTAAGCTTGGCGAAGTTTGATTGAGTACTTCAAAAGTTATGAATGAGATTAGTGTGAAATTTGATTGAATTTTTTAAAAGTTATTCATTTAGACGTCGATTTAGACGTCAATTCGCAACCGTTTTCAATGTAATTTTGCAGGTACCATCGGCTGGTATTACGGCAACTTCCCTGTAAATTAGGCGAAGTTTGATTGAGAACTTCAAAAATTATTAATGAGATTAGTGTGAAATTTGATTGAGTTTTTTAAAAGTTATTCATTTAGACGTCAATTCAGACGTCAATTCGCAACCGTTTTCAATGTAATTTTGCAGGCACTATTGGCTGGTATTACGGCAACTTCCCTGTAAATTAGGTGAAGTTTGATTGAGAAATTCAAAAATTATTAATGAGATTAGTGTGAAATTTGAATGAGTATTTTTAAAAGTTATTCATTTAGACGTCAATTTAGACGTCAATTCGCACCCGTTTTTCATGTAATTTTGCAGGCGCTATTGGCTGGTATTATGGCAACTTCCCTGGAAATTAGGCGAACTTTGATTTAGAACTTCAAAAATTATTAATGAGATTAGTGTGAAATTTGATTGAGTATTTTTAAAAGTTATTCATTTAGACGTCAATTTAGACGTCAATTCGCAACCGTTTTCAATGTAATTTTGCAGGTACCATCGGCTGGTATTACGGCAACTTCCCTGTAAATTAGGCGAAGTTTGATTGAAAACTTCAAAAATTATTAATGAGATTAGTGTGAAATTTGATTGAGTTTTTTAAAAGTTATTCATTTAGACGTCGATTTAGACGTCAATTCGCAACCGTTTTCAATGTAATTTTGCAGGCACTATAGGCTGGTATTACGGCAAAACTTCCCTGTAAAATAGGCGAAGTTTGATTGAGTACTTCAAAAATTATTAATGAGATTAGTGTGAAATTTGAATGAGTATTTTTAAAAGTTATTCATTTAGACGTCAATTTAGACGTCAATTCGCAACCGTTTTTCATGTAATTTTGCAGGCGCTATTGGCTGGTATTCTGGCAACTTCCCTGGAAATTAGGCGAAGTTTGATTTAGAACTTCAAAAATTATTAATGAGATTAGTGTGAAATTTGATTGAGTATTTTTAAAAGTTATTCATTTAGACGTCAATTTAGACGTCAATTCGCAACCGTTTTTCATGTAATTTTGCAGGCGCTATTGGCTGGTATTACGGCAGCTTCCCTGTAAATATTGCGAAGTTTGATCGAGTACTTCAAAAATTATTAATGAGAGTAGTGTGAAATTTGAATAAGTATTTTTAAAAGTTATTCCTTTAGACGTCAATTCAGACGTCAATTCGCAACCGTTTTCCATGATATTTTGCAGACACCATCGGCTGTTATTACGGCAACTTCCCTGTAAGCTTGGCGAAGTTTGATTGAGTACTTCAAAAGTTATGAATGAGATTAGTGTGAAATTTGATTGAATTTTTTAAAAGTTATTCATTTAGACGTCGATTTAGACGTCAATTCGCAACCGTTTTCAATGTAATTTTGCAGGTACCATCGGCTGGTATTACGGCAACTTCCCTGTAAATTAGGCGAAGTTTGATTGAGAACTTCAAAAATTATTAATGAGATTAGTGTGAAATTTGATTGAGTTTTTTAAAAGTTATTCATTTAGACGTCAATTCAGACGTCAATTCGAAACCGTTTTCAATGTAATTTTGCAGGCACTATTGGCTGGTATTACGGCAACTTCCCTGTAAATTAGGTGAAGTTTGATTGAGAAATTCAAAAATTATTAATGAGATTAGTGTGAAATTTGAATGAGTATTTTTAAAAGTTATTCATTTAGACGTCAATTTAGACGTCAATTCGCAACCGTTTTTCATGTAATTTTGCAGGCGCTATTGGCTGGTATTATGGCAACTTCCCTGGAAATAAGGCGAAGTTTGATTGAGAACTTCAAAAATTATTAATGAGATTAGTGTGAAATTTGATTGAGTATTTTTAAAAGTTATTCATTTAGACGTCAATTTAGACGTCAATTCGCAACCGTTTTTCATGTAATTTTGCAGGCGCTATTGGCTGGTATTACGGCAACTTCCCTGTAAATTTTGCGAAGTTTGATCGAGTACTTCAAAAATTATTAATGAGAGTAGTGTGAAATTTGAATAAGTATTTTTAAAAGTTATTCCTTTAGACGTCAATTCAGACGTCAATTCGCAACCGTTTTCCATGATATTTTGCAGACACCATCGGCTGTTATTACGGCAACTTCCCTGTAAGCTTGGCGAAGTTTGATTGAGTACTTCAAAAGTTTTGAATGAGATTAGTGTGAAATTTGATTGAATTTTTTAAAAGTTATTCATTTAGACGTCGATTTAGACGTCAATTCGCAACCGTTTTCAATGTAATTTTGCAGGTACCATCGGCTGGTATTACGGCAACTTCCCTGTAAATTAGGCGAAGTTTGATTGAGAACTTCAAAAATTATTAATGAGATTAGTGTGAAATTTGATTGAGTTTTTTAAAAGTTATTCATTTAGACGTCAATTCAGACGTCAATTCGCAACCGTTTTCAATGTAATTTTGCAGGCACTATTGGCTGGTATTACGGCAACTTCCCTGTAAATTAGGTGAAGTTTGATTGAGAAATTCAAAAATTATTAATGAGATTAGTGTGAAATTTGAATGAGTATTTTTAAAAGTTATTCATTTAGACGTCAATTTAGACGTCAATTCGCAACCGTTTTTCATGTAATTTTGCAGGCGCTATTGGCTGGTATTATGGCAACTTCCCTGGAAATAAGGCGAAGTTTGATTTAGAACTTCAAAAATTATTAATGAGATTAGTGTGAAATTTGATTGAGTATTTTTAAAAGTTATTCATTTAGACGTCAATTTAGACGTCAATTCGCAACCGTTTTCAATGTAATTTTGCAGGTACCATCGGCTGGTATTACGGCAACTTCCCTGTAAATTAGGCGAAGTTTGATTGAAAACTTCAAAAATTATTAATGAGATTAGTGTGAAATTTGATTGAGTTTTTTAAAAGTTATTCATTTAGACGTCGATTTAGACGTCAATTCGCAACCGTTTTCCATGTAATTTTGCAGGCACTATAGGCTGGTATTACGGCAAAATTTCCCTGTAAATTAGGCGAAGTTTGATTGAGTACTTCAAAAATTATTAATGAGATTAGTGTGAAATTTGAATGAGTATTTTTAAAAGTTATTCATTTAGACGTCAATTTAGACGTCAATTCGCAACCGTTTTCAATGTAATTTTGCAGGTACCATCGGCTGGTATTACGGCAACTTCCCTGTAAATTAGGCGAAGTTTGATTGAAAAATTCAAAAGGTATGAATGAGATTAGTGTTAAATTTGATTGAGTATTTTAAAAGTTATTCATTTAGACGTCAATTAAGACGTCAATTCGCAACCGTTTTTCGAGTAATTTTGCAGGCGATATTGGCTGGTACTACGGCAACTTCCCAGTAAATTTTGCGAAGTTTGATTGAGTACTTCAAAAATTATTAATGAGATTAGTGTGAAATTTGATTGAGTTTTTTAAAAGTTATTCATTTAGACGTCGATTTAGACGTCAATTCGCAACCGTTTTTCATGTAATTTTGCAGGCACTATTGGCTGGTATTACGGCAACTTCCCTGTAAATTAGGCGAAGTTTGATTGAGAACTTCAAAAATTATTAATGAGATTAGTGTGAAATTTGATTGAGTATTTTAAAAGTTATTCATTTAGACGTCAATTCAGAATTCAATTCGCAACCGTTTTCAATGTAATTTTGCTGGCACTATTGGCTGGTATTATGGCAACTTCCCTGTAAATTAGGCGAAGTTTGATTGAGAACTTCAAAAATTATTAATGAGATTAGTGTTAAATTTGATTGAGTATTTTAAAAGTTATTCATTTAGACGTCAATTAAGACGTCAATTCGCAACCGTTTTTCATGTAATTTTGCAGGCGCTATTGGCTGGTATTACGGCAACTTCCCTGTAAATTTTGCGAAGTTTGATTGAGTACTTCAAAAATTATTAATGAGAGTAGTGTGAAATTTGAATAAGTATTTTTAAAAGTTATTCCTTTAGACGTCAATTCAGACGTCAATTCGCAACCGTTTTCCATGATATTTTGCAGACACCATCGGCTGTTATTACGGCAACTTCCCTGTAAGCTTGGCGAAGTTTGATTGAGTACTTCAAAAGTTATGAATGAGATTAGTGTGAAATTTGATTGAGTTTTTTAAAAGTTATTCATTTAGACGTCGATTTAGACGTCAATTCGCAACCGTTTTCAATGTAATTTTGCAGGTACCATCGGCTGGTATTACGGCAACTTCCCTGTAAATTAGGCGAAGTTTGATTGAGAACTTCAAAAATTATTAATGAGATTAGTGTGAAATTTGATTGAGTTTTTTAAAAGTTATTCATTTAGACGTCAATTCAGACGTCAATTCGCAACCGTTTTCAATGTAATTTTGCAGGCACTATTGGCTGGTATTACGGCAACTTCCCTGTAAATTAGGTGAAGTTTGATTGAGAACTTCACAAATTATTAATGAGATTAGTGTGAAATTTGAATGAGTATTTTTAAAAGTTATTCATTTAGACGTCAATTTAGACGTCAATTCGCAACCGTTTTTCATGTAATTTTGCAGGCGCTTTCGGCTGGTATTATGGCAACTTCCCTGGAAATTAGGCGAAGTTTGATTTAGAACTTCAAAAATTATTAATGAGATTAGTGTGAAATTTGATTGAGTATTTTTTTTAAAAGTTATTCATTTAGACGTCAATTTAGACGTCAATTCGCAACCGTTCTTCATGTAATTTTGCAGGCGCTATTGGCTGTTATTACTGCAACTTCCCTGTAAATTTTGCGAAGTTTGATCGAGTACTTCAAAAATTATTAATGAGAGTAGTGTGAAATTTGAATAAGTATTTTTAAAAGTTATTCCTTTAGACGTCAATTCAGACGTCAATTCGCAACCGTTTTCCATGATATTTTGCAGACACCATCGGCTGTTATTACGGCAACTTCCCTGTAAGCTTGGCGAAGTTTGATTGAGTACTTCAAAAGTTATGAATGAGATTAGTGTGAAATTTGATTGAAGTTTTTAAAAGTTATTCATTTAGACGTCGATTTAGACGTCAATTCGCAACCGTTTTCAATGTAATTTTGCAGGTACCATCGGCTGGTATTACGGCAACTTCCCTGTAAATTAGGCGAAGTTTGATTGAGAACTTCAAAAATTATTAATGAGATTAGTGTGAAATTTGATTGAGTTTTTTAAAAGTTATTCATTTAGACGTCAATTCAGACGTCAATTCGCAACCGTTTTCAATGTAATTTTGCAGGCACTATTGGCTGGTATTACGGCAACTTCCCTGTAAATTAGGTGAAGTTTGATTGAGAAATTCAAAAATTATTAATGAGATTAGTGTGAAATTTGAATGAGTATTTTTAAAAGTTATTCATTTAGACGTCAATTTAGACGTCAATTCGCAACCGTTTTTCATGTAATTTTGCAGGCGCTATTGGCTGGTATTACGGCAACTTCCCTGGAAATTAGGCGAAGTTTGATTGAGAACTTCAAAAATTATTAATGAGATTAGTGTGAAATTTGATCGAGTATTTTTAAAAGTTATTCATTTAGACGTCAATTTAGACGTCAATTCGCAACCGTTTTCAATGTAATTTTGCAGGTACCATCGGCTGGTATTACGGCAACTTCCCTGTAAATTAGGCGAAGTTTGATTGAAAACTTCAAAAATTATTAATGAGATTAGTGTGAAATTTGATTGAGTTTTTTAAAAGTTATTCATTTAGACGTCGATTTAGACGTCAATTCGCAACCGTTTTCAATGTAATTTTGCAGGCACTATAGGCTGGTATTACGGCAAAACTTCCCTGTAAATTAGGCGAAGTTTGATTGAGTACTTCAAAAATTATTAATGAGATTAGTGTGAAATTTAAATGAATATTTTTAAAAGTTATTCATTTAGACGTCAATTTAGACGTCAATTCGCAATCGTTTTTCATGTAATTTTGCAGGCGCTATTGGCTGGTATTATGGCAACTTCCCTGTAAATTAGGCGAAGTTTGATTGAGAACTTCAAAAATTATTAATGAGATTAGTGTGAAATTTGATTGAGTATTTTTAAAAGTTATTCATTTAGACGTCAATTCAGACGTCAATTCGCAACCGTTTTCAATGTAATTTTGCAGGCACTATTGGCTGGTATTACGGCAACTTCCCTGTAAATTAGGTGAAGTTTGATTGAGAAATTCAAAAATTATTAATGAGATTAGTGTGAAATTTGAATGAGTATTTTTAAAAGTTATTCATTTAGACGTCAATTTAGACGTCAATTCGCAACCGTTTTTCATGTAATTTTCCAGGCGCTATTGGCTGGTATTATGGCAACTTCCCTGGAAATTAGGCGAAGTTTGATTGAGAACTTCAAAAATTATTAATGAGATTAGTGTGAAATTTGATCGAGTATTTTTAAAAGTTATTCATTTAGACGTCAATTTAGACGTCAATTCGCAACCGTTTTCAATGTAATTTTGCAGGTACCATCGGCTGGTATTACGGCAACTTCCCTGTAAATTAGGCGAAGTTTGATTGAAAACTTCAAAAATTATTAATGAGATTAGTGTGAAATTTGATTGAGTTTTTTAAAAGTTATTCATTTAGACGTCGATTTAGACGTCAATTCGCAACCGTTTTCAATGTAATTTTGCAGGCACTATAGGCTGGTATTACGGCAAAACTTCCCTGTAAATTAGGCGAAGTTTGATTGAGTACTTCAAAAATTATTAATGAGATTAGTGTGAAATTTGAATGAGTATTTTTAAAAGTTATTCATTTAGACGTCAATTTAGACGTCAATTCGCAACCGTTTTTCATGTAATTTTGCAGGCGCTATTGGCTGGTATTATGGCAACTTCCCTGTAAATTAGGCGAAGTTTGATTGAGAACTTCAAAAATTATTAATGAGATTAGTGTGAAATTTGATTGAGTATTTTTAAAAGTTATTCATTTAGACGTCAATTTAGACGTCAATTCGCAACCGTTTTCAATGTAATTTTGCAGGTACCATCGGCTGGTATTACGGCAACCTCCCTGTAAATTAGGCGAAGTTTGATTGAAAAATTCAAAAGGTATGAATGAGATTAGTGTTAAATTTGATTGAGTATTTTAAAAGTTATTCATTTAGACGTCAATTAAGACGTCAATTCGCAACCGTTTTTCGAGTAATTTTGCAGGCGATATTGGCTGGTACTACGGCAACTTCCCTGTAAATTTTGCGAAGTTTGATTGAGTACTTCAAAAATTATTAATGAGATTAGTGTGAAATTTGATTGAGTTTTTTAAAAGTTATTCATTTAGACGTCGATTTAGACGTCAATTCGCAACCGTTTTTCATGTAATTTTGCAGGTACCATCGGCTGGTATTACGGCAACTTCCCTGTAAATTAGGTGAAGTTTGATTGAGAACTTCAAAAATTATTAATGAGATTAGTGTGAAATTTGAATGAGTATTTTTAAAAGTTATTCATTTAGACGCAATTTAGACGTCAATTCGCAACCGTTTTTCATGTAATTTTGCAGGCGCTATTGGCTGGTATTATGGCAACTTCCCTGGAAATTAGGCGAAGTTTGATTGAGAACTTCAAAAATTATTAATGAGATTAGTGTGAAATTTGATTGAGTATTTTTAAAAGTTATTCATTTAGACGTCAATTTAGACGTCAATTCGCAACCGTTTTCAATGTAATTTTGCAGGTACCATCGGCTGGTATTACGGCAACTTCCATGTAAATTAGGCGAAGTTTGATTGAAAACTTCAAAAATTATTAATGAGATTAGTGTGAAATTTGATTGAGTTTTTTAAAAGTTATTCATTTAGACGTCGATTTAGACGTCAATTCGCAACCGTTTTCAATGTAATTTGCAGGCACTATTGGCTGGTATTATGGCAAAACTTCCCTGTAAATTAGGCGAAGTTTGATTGAGTACTTCAAAAATTATTAATGAGATTAGTGTGAAATTTGAATGAGTATTTTTAAAAGTTATTCATCTAGACGTCAATTAAGACGTCAATTCGCAACCGTTTTTCATGTAATTTTGCAGGCGCTATTGGCTGGTATTATGGCAACTGCCCTGTAAATTAGGCGAAGTTTGATTGAGAACTTCAAAAATTATTAATGAGATTAGTGTGAAATTTGATTGAGTTATTTTTAAAAGTTATTCATATAGACGTCAATTTAGACGTCAATTCGCAACCGTTTTTCATGTAATTTTGCAGGCGCTATTGGCTGGTATTATGGCACTTCCCTGTAAATTAGGCGAAGTTTGATTGAGAACTTCAAAAATTATTAATGAGATTAGTGTGAAATTTGATTGAGTATTTTTAAAAGTTATTCATTTAGACGTCATTTAGACGTCAATTCGCAACCGTTTTCAATGTAATTTTGCAGGTACCATCGGCTGGTATTACGGCAACTTCCCTGTAAATTAGGCGAAGTTTGATTGAAAAATTCAAAAGGTATGAATGAGATTAGTGTTAAATTTGATTGAGTATTTTAAAAGTTATTCATTTAGACGTCAATTAAGACGTCAATTCGCAACCGTTTTTCGAGTAATTTTGCAGGCGATATTGGCTGGTACTACGGCAACTTCCCAGTAAATTTTGCGAAGTTTGATTGAGTACTTCAAAAATTATTAATGAGATTAGTGTGAAATTTGATTGAGTTTTTTAAAAGTTATTCATTTAGACGTCGATTTAGACGTCAATTCGCAACGTTTTTCATGTAATTTTTGCAGGCACTATTGGCTGGTATTACGGCAACTTCCCTGTAAATTAGGCGAAGTTTGATTGAGAACTTCAAAAATTATTAATGAGATTAGTGTGAAATTTGATTGAGTATTTCAAAAGTTATTCATTTAGACGTCAATTCAGAATTCAATTCGCAACCGTTTTCAATGTAATTTGCTGGCACTATTGGCTGGTATTACGGCAACTTCCCTGTAAATTAGGCGAACGTTTGATTGAGAACTTCAAAAGGTATGAATGAGATTAGTGTTAAATTTGATTGAGTATTTTAAAGTTATTCATTTAGACGTCAATTAAGACGTCAATTCGCAACCGTTTTTCATGTAATTTTGCAGGCGCTATTGGCTGGTATTACGGCAACTTCCCTGTAAATTTTGCGAAGTTTGATTGAGTACTTCAAAAATTATTAATGAGAGTAGTGTGAAATTTGAATAAGTATTTTTAAAAGTTATTCCTTTAGACGTCAATTCAGACGTCAATTCGCAACCGTTTTCCATGATATTTTGCAGACACCATCGGCTGTTATTACGGCAACTTCCCTGTAAGCTTGGCGAAGTTTGATTGAGTACTTCAAAAGTTATGAATGAGATTAGTGTGAAATTTGATTGAGTTTTTTAAAAGTTATTCATTTAGACGTCGATTTAGACGTCAATTCGCAACCGTTTTCAATGTAATTTTGCAGGTACCATCGGCTGGTATTACGGCAACTTCCCTGTAGTCAGGGGGCTTAACCCATATTTACCCCTGAATTGTTCAAATCGTTCCACAAGCACCAAATTTGGACCACATGTAGCCAAGGTCAAATACTTTCGATTTTTCGCGGGAGCCGAGCTGGGCTCTCGCCGTGGGCGCCATATTGGACAAATCCAAGATGGCCGCCATTCATAGCAGGCCCATGTCATAACTTTCAAACTAATACCAGTAGAAACACTTGTAATAGCACTTTTCTATGATTTTCGACCGTGTAGAATCTATTTAACACGTTTTAAAATTGATTTGAAAATTATTTAACTTGTTAATATATATAGAAGTGGTATTTTAGCTGAAATTAAACGATTTTAGACATACCTTAGTGATTTAAAGACTAATAATAATTCTAAAATCGTTACTGGAAGCAAAATATTTTGGTCATGAGTAAGAAAAAGCTTATTATTTCCATTTCCATTTGTCGTACTTTGGAGAGGAGAATATATTGTAAATCCAAGATGGCCGCGGGACAAAAAAATCAGTTATAAGTTGCAAACGAGAAGAAGTAGAATCTTTGGAGAGGAGAATATATTGTAAAATCCAAGATGGCCGCGGGACAAAAAAATCAGTTATAAGTTGCAAACGAGAAGAAGTAGAATCAAGTAAGATAACAAGTAAGATAATATTATTGATAATAATAAAATAGTAATAATAATAATAAAATTAATAATAATAATAATACTAATACTAATACTACTAATAATAATAATGATAATAATAATAATAATAATAATAATAATAATAATAATAATAATAATAATAATAATAATAATAATAATAATAATAATAATAATAATAATAATAATAATAATAATAATAATAATAATAATAATAATAATAATAATAATAATAATATTAATATTAATAACAATAATAATAATAATAATAATATTGATAGTAATAATAATAATAAACTCCCATAGCGCCTAAATCATTGGTGATCCGAGCTCAGAGGCGCAAAAAAATTTCAAAGTCTAGGTGCAGCACCATAAAAGGCCCTGATGCCTACCATGGTTCTGACCAGCGGAACATACAGCTGGTCTAGATCACCAGAACGAAGTGTCCGTACCTTTTGCGATTGCTGAAGCATGTTTCGAATATATACTGGTTGTCCACTGGTCAGAGCCTGGTAGGTTAAGGAACACAATTGAAATTTGATTCAGTAAGGAATAGGTAACCAATAGTGCAAATATTTAAGAAGAGGAGTTTTACATGTGACAAAAAAGAGGAGACTTTGTCACAACCCGCGCCAAACAGTTCTGTGATGATGAAGCTTTTTATAAGACTGTAATGTTACCGTCACATATACATGTACCATGTGTACATTTATCTCCACAATACAACATTTTGCCAAAATGTGATTATATAATAACAAACTCAACCTCTAATGTTTCTAACCTGAACATAACACAGTAAAAATTAAATTGTCTGCACATTTTTTATCAAAATGATACTCGTGTAAATTCACCATTCAGAATACTAACCAGTATATACAAATCGAAGATGGAACTTATAAATAATAACTACAAACATTCATCCATTTACAATTATGTTTCACTACCACAATGCAAAACTTCCAGCGAGTGAAAAAAGTTAAAGACTGTGTCATCCAAATGAGGATATTCGCTAATACAGATACATGTAGCACGTAAAGTTAAAATTGAAGGAAATTGTCAAATTACCCTAAATATTTTATGTGTTACACAATATATTTTTATTACAAAAGCAAAATTAACCCTCCACAGACTTAAAAATAATAACTGGCCAATCTTTCAGAGAGGGTCGGTTGCATGGCTTTCATATTAACCACGTAATGCTGCTCTAGATAATCGAAGTTTTAATATTATATGAACATGGCATTATTGTGTAGCAGTCAATTCAACATAAAATCAGATAAACCGCTAAGTTTTCTAGTAACACAATGATAACTTTGTAGCAATATAATGCCACATGGCACATAAACTTACTTAGGCTTTCATTATCACTTGGATATTACCTAGCATAACTAAACTTCTACTGTCTCATCACTGTTAATGCATCCACCCTCGCACTTGCACAGCAATGTGCATCTGACACCTGCTCTACAATTTTTACAATTCCCCTTAGATATGTTACATGTCTTTGTACAACGACAGTGTAGGAGGATGGCACATGTCTTGCTTGCGTCAGCAAGGGTTGTCTAAAATGGCAAACATATATTACTATGGTCATCCAATACCAAAGTCAAGTAGTATCTGTTTGCTGACGGTTACTTGCTTTCAGATAAAAGTGTCTTGCAATACAGATCTCCTCACGTGCTCGAAGATCGTAGCTTGTGTTGTTGGGATATTCTCTAATGAGTGACTGCCAGTGAAGAATAAATTATATCTGGCATCATTAAAGGGACCCCTTGGGATGAGGCATTTTCAATTTTGTCAATTTTGACAATTTGATTTATATAAAGCTATATAGCCTACAGATCTTAACTAAAAATACAAAAAAGTCAAAAAACAATTTTAAAGCACCGAAAGAGAGTGAAATAGCTATATTTCCAGGTCGTATATTGCCATGTAAACAAAACAAGTCAGCAATTTACAGGACTTTACACCACATATTCCCACGTCTTGGACGGGGAGATCAAGGCAATCGCCGCTAATTGGCCGCTAAATGGTGTCTTTTAGTCAAGACACGGGGGGGATACACGGCAACACTGATTGTCTGCCCAACGCTGG